>NMRB01001455.1:99012-112893 GCA_002633025.1 Notospermus geniculatus
CTGATCAACTATTGGAACTTGTGTTGACATGCAGGGTGAACCTAAGATCCTGCTCCTGAAAAGTATACTCTATTTTGTCAGGAATTCTCAAAAAAGAGACACTAATGCATCTCAAATAACACGGAACATCTCGACTCTGTGTTCAATCAAAATCATTTTCAAGCCAGCAGACTCGTCAGGTTTCCAATTTCCCTACCACAAAGGTAGACTAATGCAAAGTCAGCCAAGCGAGGATATGCCAGTGATCCAAAAACACAATCTTTTATCGACTTTTTTTGTAGTATTGAGCACATGGATCAAAAATAAAGTTAATTTCCAATGGTTATCCAGGATCAATATAAAGTTTGAACAACTGTTACACAAACTATTACCATTCACTTTGGGCCGAAATAGCGAGCACAGCAGGCTCCTGAAATGCATGAATAGCTTTCTCAGATTGGATTCCGTAACATACCGGTATGTTGCATCAAAAGAAGCAATGATTACCATTGTGTGCAAAAGTATCTGATCAAATCAAAACCACAGTGGAATCTGTGAGCCTCGGTCTCGTGAAATTACCTGTGACAGATACCCAGAATGTCAACATCATTGCTGCATGGTCTGTAACATGCACTTTGCCTTCGGCAGGAATGTCAATAATATACAGGCAATAATTTCTACTTGGATAAGAGTCTGTGATCAATCATGACCTGGCGTATTCCTTGACGTCTGCCTTCCTTTACCATCTCACGACTGCTTCCTCCTCACAGCCCTCAATATATCCTATTATCGATAGATCACTGTGCCTGCAGCACTCCGGAGAGGAGAAAGCATTGGTAAAGGGCCCCAGCTTCCTTGACAACCAACCACGTCACATACTGAGTTCACTAACCTCCATCAGTGCACCTTCACCTCAGACATGTTAGATGAGGCGGGGAGGATAGCTTACGTAGCCTAATAATGATCTGTTTGCTAAGTATCCATAGTATCACTTGACAATAACACCAATATTGACACTATGTAATACCAATTATATGTACAAAACACAAACATTCCATTTATTTGACGTCTACCTGGTAGCTGCTGTACTGTACCACTTGTCAGTGCAAATATCCAAAATACAGCACTTGTCAGTGCAAAGCAGTCAAAGCAGCAACCAAGCAGTAAAACCTGGTCCAAAGTCCTAGCTGTTTTCCCAAAAAGTGGAAGAAATATTGTGACCCTGAAATGCGAAACAAAGCACCATGCTCTAAGTGGGCCAGGGTCTCAAGTTCGCTGATGAAATTATCACACGCAAGTATTTGTTTTTGATCTTCTAAAACACTTCAAATCCTGACTCAAGGATGCAGAAAGACAATGAAGCAAAAAAGATATTATTGCAATTGGTAACATGTTTCATGGTCAAGGACTACTTGTGAGAGATTTGTAACACACTTCAAGAAGAGCAATGACATATGAGCACAAAGAAGTACACACTTCAATGGCAAATTTGACAGGCAATGTTAATTACTCAATCTTATGGCTGTCATACAACCTTTGGACAATCTTCATGACATGTGTGACAGGCTAACCAAACCAATTCATGGCTTGTTCTAATGACAACTTGAAGGATATAGAAGGAAATTGATAATAAAGGAGGTGACCATATGAAATCTGCTCTCTTGCTTCAGAAATTGATACGTGTGGAAAAGGTGTTCAAGGGAAGGAGGAATCAGGGCTCATTTTGAGGGAATAAGCTGGCATGATTTCTGTACACGGCTGCAGCTGCCACGCAAAGCTTGTAAAACAAGCAGTGCCAGAATGTAGGACCAAAGTCATGAATAACTGCTTTTCAAGCCAAGATGATCTTGTAAGGAATCCTCAGCAAACCCAAGACAAGAAAAATTCAATGGAAATGCCTGTGCAGCCCTGCAGCTTCGTGAAGTGACCAAAAAACAGCAGAATGGCGAACAGTGCAAACATCTCCAATAAGAGTGTGAAACCTTGGAGATGCCAATCCAGACATCAAACTCCATGCCAGCAGCAGCTGCAACTCATGCATCTTTTATGTCATCCACCTGTTGTCTCTTTTGAAGTGTCATCACTTGGGTTTCTTCAGATCATCATCTCCAAGGCAAGGCAATGAGAAAGATATTACTTGTTTCTGCGGTGAACAAGAAGAGGGGATTTATATGGATGCACTAACATGACTAAGGTTGGATCCATCCAAGACCAAAAAAATGTCCATGTCAGCATCCTGCAGTTTCTTGAAGCCATATCAGTGTTCTAAAATAACATTCGACAGTCAATCAGGAGAATTCTGCTTGCATTGCTTACAGCAACACATTGGTTGGCAGGTTTTCCAATGAACTGAATTCAGACAGCATCTTCCAGGCTTTTGACAAATTTATTAAAGAGGGCTCCAGGAGAAGTCTACCACTTCACCAAGATGTCCTGAACTTTGGCAACCTTGAACCTGACATTTGCAACCAATTTTACTGCAGTAGCCATTGCTGCCAAGACAAAATCAGTCAAGTGAAGTTACAAGAGCATCTCAAAGAGAAACTTCCAATGGTTGTATTTGCCATATTTATGCAGTATTTGCCTGTTGCTTCTCGCCTCATCAAGCTATTGAAAGACAATTTAGCCTGGTGTATCATCAGTCATCTTCAGCCCAGTGGATTGCTCCTTCCCATAAAACTTTACTCCATCATATCTTTGCCCCATGAGGACAGTACATCTGATAATGCATCACCATCTTCTGCACATGTAACGTCCAGCCAGGCAGCATTGGAACCATTGGTAGTCCATTACCGGCTTCAACAGCTCCTCAAAGTGTCTCAATTATTGTCCAGTCCCCACATTACCTTCATACTTATGGAATATCCTCCCACTTCTCACCCTCGTCACATAATTGAGGTCCTCCATCTAACCATCACTCTCATGCACTAAGTACTGACTGCGGACATGTGTGATAGTTTCAATGTTTTCCAGAGCAGGTAATGATGGACCCCAATCTCTAAATTGAAAGGCAAAAACTGAACATTAGCACAGAGGAAAAGCAGGTTCTTGATGACTAGGCAAGAAGCACAGAGGAAAAGGGTAAGGTTCTTGACGACTATGAAAATTTGATGGCAAGAAGTACAGAGGAAAAGGGTAAGGTTTTTGACAACTGTATGAAAATTTGATGGCAAGAAGCACAGAGGAAAATGGTAAGGTTCTTGACGACTATGAAAATTTCATGACAACAACATGCAAGTCCGCATCAGGTCTACTTTTATTTTCAGCTATCATCTGTTGAATCAGATAAAATACATATTCCACAATCACATACTTCATCCAAGAAAGATTCAACTTACAGAACAGAGGGCAAAAATTCCCAAGTTTTATTCATGCAGACATCTCCTTCGGTCACTACAAGGAACCTAAGAAATAAAAGCAAACACTCGCTGCAGCTCTCTGCCGCCCATCATTCATGAAGAAAATGTTCTAGTGAGAAGAAAAGTACCATAGACGTCATAGAGAACATTGAGAGATCCAGGGAATAGCTGAATGAAAATGTCAGACATTCACTATTTATTTATGGGAATCCCCCTGGATGGCTCTTAAGGTGGAACCGTGATAGATTGGAGTGTCGGAGATGCTTAATGGTAGACCTCACTGTCACTTCTTCATCAATTACATTACTTTGGCAAGTTAATACCCATTCCATTTGGACTTTTTTTTTCATTTCTGTCATATTTTACTTCCCAACAGGAAATTGCTTTGAGATACATTAGAATAAACAAATCTGCAATATTGTATTTTGCAAATCAGCATATTTAACTTTCTTGTTTACTTGGATTTATTAAACATTTTGACCTTTTGTTTGACTCTTTTTTTTACCACTTTTAACAAATTGAATCCAAATGAATTTTAGTATCATAACAAGGTTACACACACAGGCCTAGCTAACTGACTCGTCATACTAATCCAAGCCTGAAGGACAGTCTGCTGTAAAACTTCTTGGTAAATTTCGCTATCCCAGACTTCCTTCTTGGCAAAGTACACAGCGAAATCGTCCTCATAGCATTACATCCCTGCCTTCACATGCACAAAATCATTGCAGCAAACCTTGCATGCCATTTGTCACTTTTTCATGATTGGGGAAAATTAGCAAGCCCTGAAGTTAATTGCACACATGAAAGGTTTAAATGATCCATTTGTTTCAAGGCAATGATTAGACATGCCGTTGGCTCGTACATTAGGTAACCTTTCTGACAGCTTCTCTGAGTTCATTCAGCATAGTTGATCTGTTTTAAAGGAGTTCGTGACAAGGTATAATGTTGATTTTGTCTCCTCCTCTTGCTATCAGAAGTTACCATTCCAGAAACTATTTCCTGCAGCATATCAGTAACATAGGCCTATTTAAATCCTGACACATTTTCTGTAACTTCGAGAAGACCTCAACCCTCAACACAATGTTCACTCCAAAATACAGATATGACATTTCATAATCTAAGCTTTTACACCAAAACAACTGAAGACAACCAGCAGTAATGATCCTCAAGCACTCCTCACTTTACACTCAAGTATCGCACTTCTGATTTAAGTTGCTCTAATTTGATAAGAATGTTTGCTGTCTGCCAACAACATAGAAATCTATGAGTTGGCATTTCATTTATTTACAAATATTCCAATATGATGTTTTTGTCTTTCTCGGTGAAGGCTGAAAAAGCGAGCATGCAAGTATATATTGCAACACTCAGAAATGTTACATGAGGTCAATTCTTTGATCACAGTATATCATCAATGTCGGCTCTCAACAAATCATGGAAGTATGTTCACCCTGTTACCAGGCCCAGCAGTTTTTTGCTGATTAAACTAAATTCATCAGGTATTGCCAAGGAAATATTCAGATCCATTATTTGTTGTCAATGTCTCTGGGAAAAGTGCAAAGATACCTAAAAGATCCATGGCATTACCAACAACATTTACTTTCAATCCTCTTTTTCCTGGCAATAAATTGCAAGTGAGCATCAATGGCGGCCATGATTACAATGGTAACCAAGCAACAAATCAAAACACATTAATTGGTTAAAACATATTAGAAACACCCAGCCATGGCAGCAAGTACTGTATTCCGACAAGATCCTGCCGTCACAGGAAGGAGGCAAATTCAGACACTAATGGAAAAGTAGACCATCTGTGGCTTAGAATTTTAAAAGTCGATTGAACAGACAGAGGCAACAATATTATGGGGTTATGAGCACCCCTGAATCCAAATGCCAGAAACATGACAAAGTAGCGGACAGCAACCTTAGTACAGCAAGCTGGGCATTGCTGACAAGAGGGTTGCAAAAAACAATGTATAGCATCAGGCAAGGCCCACAAAATATCACCTTGAATCTTAATATGCCCTTCCCTGGAACAACCTGAGGAAGTGCGTGGCACTGATGCTGAAGACTGGTTCATATACATAGGATAGTCCTAATGCCCTGCACAGCAATTAATAAGATAGCATAGTTTTAAGCAACCATAAACCTAATCCAAGTTGCACTTTAACGCAAGGTGTGCCCACTCTTCCCGAGTCGGAAATAATGTAATTCTAATTAAGTACAATGCAATTTAAGGACTGTAAATGAGTCATCGTCATAACACACTTAATCCTGCAACATCATGCTGCCAAGATATAAACACAAATGACAGAGTGGTACTTTATTATGGTGGTACTGGTTTTTGTAACTGCTGTAACGGATTATCCTCATTGAGATCAGGAGATCAGCATTTTTCTGAGCGTTGTTGATTGCAGCAAGCTTTGACCTACAGAAATATTCTGCAGTCAGCATCTACTGATTTCTAAAGCAGCGGGTCTGTACATTCCCAAACCAGAGTACAGGGTGGACTCATGCAGTTGGATGCCAATGAAATGTCTTTGCCGAAGACATTATTCCTAGTAAGATACAAAAGAAGGCAACTCAGCAAAAAATCACATCACAGTTTGATGACAACCATTACATTCCACTCCCCAGGCAAAACACATCCTCATCAGCATCTCTACTCAGCTCACCAGTTCATTTTTACTCCCAATAACATAACTTCGCGTACTGGTATTCTGCTCGCAAAATCATGAAAATTCCATTTGGATTCGAAGTGGAATAATGGCTTCCGAAATTGAATAGAGATATTTCGCGTGATTAACCCCAGAAGAAATAAGCGATGAGATTCTTTTGACTATTTTCCATCAAAATTGAGTTTATAACCACGAGCACGATATCAGAATTTTTCTCCTGATTAAATTCAGTATCAGACGTAGAATGCAATGCCCCATAGTCAGGCATTCAAATATGTACACGATGCAGAAACATGAGTTCATCAAATTGAAGACCTGCTGTCCTCATGGAAGAACACGAATTTTTGCATACTAAAACCGCAAGAGCAAAGAAGACTTATAACAAGTTCTCCACAGAGATCTTTCAAGAAGTAAACCTGCCATTATACTTTGGGTACTCTTTCATCATTTGAGGATACCCTGGGAAATTACATATTCCCATGGATTTTAAAGAAAAAGATATAAAGATTTCACAACACATTATCACAGTGTTCAAGATCAGGACTTGCTATTCCTTCCATGAAGAATAAATTGCAAATTAATTAGTTAATGTATCCTGACCAAAGTTTCAATAGCGTGCAAGAGACTGCCATTACCATCATTTTCAATTCTCTCTCTCTCCTTAAACATCAATCATGCAAAGCAGCGGGGAGGAACTTTGTAATTGAACCCTCGCATCATCATTATAAACCAAACCCTTTTGCATAGTACAGCAATCAAGGGGAAGGGCTTCAGTGAATGCTGTTCATCATGACATCACCAGAGCAACGGCGGAGACTCCCAATGTGGAACAAGTCCATTGTTGATTTCCAAGACGGCATGCATCAATGACAAACGCCATTGGGCGAAGGGACCAGTCATCGAGTCGATGATCAATTAAGTGGGAAGGGCTACATTTACATCCCTTTCATGCAGAAGCATCAGTATTTGAGCCAATAGTTGGTTGCACATTTCTGTCATCCTGCAGAAGCTGGGGCTGCAGATTCTTTCATGAAAGAGAATTCATCAGTTGCTGAAGAATCTCCAGGAGTTTTACCTCTGTCAAAGAATCTTGGTTCTGAGTTGATGCCTGTGTTTTATACACAGCCACTCTGAGGCACAGGAATTGAATAAGACCTTAACCCGTCAACTGTGTAATTTTTGTTAGTTCTAATTTTTCTTTTTAAAATTTGTCCCAAAAAATTTGACACACAAGGTTCCGGACGTGATATACATTTCCTTGCCAGGCGTACTATTACATCCTATGCAAGCTACGATCCTCTGGTGTTTCGGGGACTCCCCGGATTTCGTAATGATGTAATATGATGCCCTACCCAGTTAACGGGTTAAGAGGAAGAGTGTACGTGTTGAACATAGCCAACTGAAATAAGAAGCTGTACCTTCCTAAACAATATTGCATGAAGTACAGGTGACACCGACACCAGAAAAAAAGAACAACATGAACAACTTAATAAAACAGCCAGAAAGCAGCCAGCCCATCAAAGATATCCTTTCACCACCAGACTTGAGCATGCATCAAGGATCACACACAGAGGAAATTGCATCTTGGGTACACTTAGAACTGAATGGAAGAACAAGGCAATCGACAGCGTACGGAAATGTCGAGGAAATTGACCGCTACGGCAGCGCTGAACAATATACTCTCACCCTTGGTGACAACATGGTCGCCATATTGACAGAATATCACAACGGACATGAACCAGTAATCAATGGTTTATTCGTAAACACAACCCTTGATGAACGTCACCTGAAGTTACTGCACCATACCCAATTACAGAAACATGGAAAAACCCTCATTTGCAACAAGAATTATCATGCGACGAGCAAGTTCAAAAGATGATCTAATGAGTTCTTAAGGCCAACCTCGCTAACGTAAGCAGCATTCACCAACTACGGCTCATGGCTTCCTCTGTCACTATGGTAACTGGACACACCCCTTGCAGCATGTTCGGTAATGGGTAAACCGTCGCTATGAGTATGACATTGAACAGCTCGGACTAACAATTTTGCATTATGCATGAGTGTGGGCTCTCGAGGCATGCGGCAGCGACTCATTAGAGTGAGCAAGTAGTGGACTGATTGCTCTTAGTTGCAGGGAGAAAAGCTCATTCAAACCCTATGGATTCATTTAAAGACATTGGGACAGACTTGCAACACTCATAAATGTCTTCAGAAACAACATCACAGGTTCCACATATACCTAGTCAAGTCTGACTACTACAGATGGTTTGAAAACATCTCGTATTTCTCAAAAGCCAAAACCCTAATGAAGTATTTAGAATCTTAAGGACAGCGGCATATGATGGAATTCGACATTTGATGGTGCTTGCTCCTCCAGTATACAAGGCCCAGCTAACCATTCCAGTGTCACCATGAAATATTGCTACATGTACATTTGCATTTTCTCAATGTCGTTTTGGTGTCAGAGACACTGGCAAGCCAATGTTCTTTGGTACCTGTGAGGGTATTAGGGAGTCTGGCCTGGGATGGAACTTTTTCAAAGGGGGTTCAACTGGGATGACAATGAAGAACCCTTACTCCTTGCCCTGAGTTAGGATGCAAATTGCCTACTCAAGGGGCAGCACAAAATTACTCAGGACTCAAAATATAGGCGCTGAAAACGAAAGCTCCAGTGACCTTATTTTTCACCACTCTGTCACACATGTAGAGGACACTTGATCAAAAACACGGATTCATTGAAAACTGATATTGTTTGTTTAGCCATATGTTGCATTGGTAAAATCAGATAAGTGCCTTACCCACTGTTCAAGTGGATGAAGTACTCCTGAAACAGACAAAAGAATTACACATGTTGACCAATAATGGTAAGTCGACACTTCATTCAAAACATTTGCAGCTGGGAAATCATTCCATCTAGTCGTTTTTATGCTGTTTTTTTCGTGCTGTGTTAGCTGAAATGACCATTTGATAAGGGAATGCACTCTGTGACCACCTGAAATCTATTTTGCAATGATACAATGGTGACCACTAACCCACCATCTCACTCCAACACAAAAATATTAACAGCCATTTCGCCTACTTATCCAGCATTAACTGAAAGATTAACTTGGACACAGGCAGCTTGGGCCACACCCATGGAGATTAGCATAGTAGGTTCAATGCAACCCTGCTATTTTGTGAACGCTGAGGACAGTTGGCACCATCAGTGACAGGCAAAGACTGCAGACAAGATGTCAAATGGAGCCATTTGTGTTGCTCCAACTGGATATCAACAGAACTCAATCAAGGAACCAAAACCGTGTCACTGGCTCTCCTCAGCTAAGGCTCAACACTTCCTGCTTCCCACTTCCTACATCCAGGGCTTCAGTTGGATGTCAAAATGTAAAATGTTGCCAAATGTATCTATAAGGTGCCACATTTTACAGGAAATCATTCTTATCACGACATCAGCACACATCACTTTCACGCCCGACTCATTTACCCACAAACCCAATTCTGAATTCTCATCAATAGATGCAAACCAAATCCATTGACTGAGGTCACCATTATTGTATCAACGACAAGGTAATTCTCGTCACTCTCACCAGCCGCGACGGCAGCACTGTCTTGATGATATTAAACATGCAACTGCACGCTTCCATCAACATGTTCATGAAAGCATCGAACACTTCGGCATTTGAAAATCATATTACTGAAATTCTCATTGAATTACAGGCGTAGCAGTTGGTAAGATGTTTTCAGAAGACGGAGTATTGATTCTGGGCTGAGCACGAAAAGGTGATCAGTCATGCCTGATAGGAAGTATTCTATGAATTATGAATTAAAATTAGGTGCCATGCTTGGAAGTGGGTTTTCTTGCAGGGTTATAGTTTTGGGGCGATCCCTACTAGTCTTTTTTATATTAAGGTGCTGAGATGTCAAATCAGATGAAGATTATGGGGGAAAGAGATCCTCAAATTGCTGCCCACAGATGTAAATTGTCATAAAATGGGTCAAGCGACAAAAAATTGGTCCAAAATAACTTCTGAGATAGAAATAAGCAATAAAGTCAGAAAAATCTTATTCATTGACAAATATTACATAACAAACCAGTCTTAAGAAGTTGGAACAAAGAATTCTTCAGCTCAAGGCTGCACACACGTTAGGGACCTTATGATTAAATGACTCGCTTTGGGTGTTGCAGCTCCAGTGAGCACCTAAAAGTGTGTTGAAAAATCGTGATTGATGTGAAAATGCATGACTAACTCCTAAATCCCCAGCACAGGCATTCTACAATTTTGCTGTCAGCTGATTCTAGTTTCATTCACAGCGATATTGTGCGTCACGTGACATTGTATGCAAACACGGCCACAATCAGCTGATCGAATCAAAACATGAATATCCATTGGTGACTACCAGCTAATGTACAGTGGCCATTAATGGATGACTATCTACATCATATAAAAACCGAAGCGTAATAGCAAGTTTTATCAATAACTCTCAGAAATGCTGCGCACGTGCAACCTCAATTGAAACATCAATGAACATGGCAGAAAGCTGCAAAAACTGTCTGCAAAATGCTCAATGTAGATTTTGTCAGCAATTGAAGTACAGTACTGGAGGGTGAAGTCCTGTGAGTGCAGGACTTGACATCTCTAAAAGTTCTGATTACCAAGTACTTAGTTATAATGAAATCTGATAGAAATATGCACTTGCAACAATTAGCCATGTCACCCCGCATTCAAAACAATGGGGATGAAGTTCAGTATGACCTAATTGTTAATGACCTCACGATGGTCGCATGCTTGAGCGGTTAATATTCCATCTCGCTCAATTAGGACCCTGGATGGGAAGACCACCAGGAACGATTACATGAGAATGACAGCCATGACAGTCAGTAGTGTTCTAAGCAAGAATTTCTTTTGCCTTCCTCTGTGGAAGAGCAACCTTCCCAAGGAATCAGAGGCACGATTCAATGAAAGATCATCTTTTAAGAATAAACTGGAATCGAAGAGGACCAGGAATGACACCATGAGAATGACAGCTATGACAGTCACGAGTGTTCCAAGAATGAACTCCACGAGTATTGTCAACACTGTCAACCAACGCTCAAAACCTTGCTAACCCTGTTACCTTCCTCAGACTTTTGCTATTCATTTATTTTAATCAAATTCGTGCCACCGCTGTTTTGCAATGCAAGAATGACAGAACAGTCTTCAACACACGTTTTTTTTCTCCCTGACAAGATTATCAAGCTGCAGGAGACTTCAAACGAAGATGTTGCCAAGAATGCCGCCGTCGTGCACATTTTTTAACAATCGGCGTGCAAGCAAGTAATTGCCAATGCACAGCAAGATTATTGACTATTGGCCTGGAAGCATTTTTTTCTTCTCGACAGGGTTGGTTCGTTTTACAACAACCCCAGGAGCTGTGGTGACCTTTCTCCATTGATTAGGACTATTCTTGCAGCAAGCACTGGATGACCAATTCAATGAAGGCTGATGATGAACATATTCATGCTGACATGGCCGAGGACGAACTGTTCATTAGGAGACTACCAGCGCTGGACCAGCAGGACTTGCAGCAAAAGAACTGAATGGAGGTTGAGAAGCTGCTGAAATTCCAACAGCTGAGACGCATTGAAATGTACCGAAGATCGCTCAAACCAGAGGCAAGATGATCAGTCTAAACCGAGGCATGCATCAAGTATACATTGTATTTTCAGGCGCAGAGGAACAATGCCACTCAACTTCATTGAATCAGATGATCGAATGAATCGACATGTTCGATGAGCATGAATATGTCATAATGTACATTATATTGCAATGCACAACTGTAATATCTCCACTCAATGGATACTGTTCCCATGCATGAATAATCTAGCAATGACCACTGCACAAGAGTGATGGCTTGATGCGACTAGCTATTCATGAAGTACTCTATCTTTCATTCATGTCTTTTTTACAAAGATGATTGACTGGACATGACATATCCAAGCAACTTAATAATATAGAATACCCTGTCTTTTTTTCTAATTGGCAAATGAAGACAATAAAGTATGAAGTCCATGGACTAACCCGGGTAGGAATGGCATGTCACTTTGTGGGTTACAATGCCATGACAGGTTCAAAAAGCAATGAAAAGCAACTTCAGTTCGGGAAACTGTGGAATTCCACAACGTTGTTGAATTCAACATCGTGGATGTTGAATTCAACAACCTCGATGCAGAATTCCGCATCGGACAGCCGCCATCTTGGATTTTTCGACAGTCGAACAGCCCGCCAAAATGTGATGCTAAAGACATTACTACTCGGAAATTACGCCCCTAAATTGAATTATGCGATGACAAACCAGTTTGTTAATGTTTAATGCACATTCTTATCAATATATTTGTTGATTACCACCTTACTTGCACTTTCTTTCGTTCGTTTTGAGCCCCGGAAGTGCCGAACACGAACACCAATCACGCAGAAAAAGAGCAGACATGAAGTTGGGGTGTGCTGCCACCTAACAAAATTGAAACGAACTCCCCGGCAAAGGAAACACGGCCCCGATGGCGGTGGTTGTGGAATTCGGGCATGGAAATCATTGTGGAATACCGTAACCAGTTGCATTATACCGCAACGCTCGATGTGGAATTCCACATCGTGGAGCACATCGTTGTGGAATTCCACAGTTTCCCGAACTGACTTCACGAAAGATATCATCAAATCAGTTGATAATCTCAAGGTTCACCCATTTTTTACCCAGTAACATTGCCATTGTCATGGTCTTATAAAGAGAGTTTCTAAGCCTGTAAAAAACTTTTGAGTTGAAGAACTTTCCAGGAGAAGATAATTGAATACTACCCTCTCACTCTAAATCATAACTTTTTCATAAATTCCTTTAAAATTGAATCCCCAATGCCCAAGATGCATTTCACAATTAATAATTGCAACAGAAGCCCAATTAATGACCTAGCACTTGACCTAATCACTTGACTCACAAGTATTGGCCAATAGCAAGAACAGCAACAACGGCTAGACTTTCATGTAAAACCACAGAAAACATAATGCGATAGAGATAAAAGGTAACAGCATGGATTCTGAGCTTTTTCTGCACTTTCTATTGTATTTTTCCAGACATTATGTATGATTTGCACAGTAAATACAGACTGTGGATGACTAATGCTAACTCCATTGAATAGTTCAGAATGGTCTCAAAATCTACTTTTTTTTACTCCAAACAGTTTGGTATTGACTAAAATTGCATAAAACTACATTCAGTGTTATTTGTCAAGTGGAAAGCAATTGAGAACGCTCAACATTTTCAATGTCCACATTCAATAGCATGAGCACCTTCAACACTCCACAAGCAGTAAAGGTATTTGACAGCTGGATGTCCAGAATTTATCAGCAAGAGCTGGAAGAGCATAAAATCACTGACATGAAATGTCACTTTCATTAAATCTCATTCATCAAAACACTTTGCCATTCAAATAAGGTAAATTTTTAATGAGTTAGCTAATGATGCTCTTATCTACGATAGATGCTTTTCAATAAAGTACACTGCAGACTGACTCTAGAGTTTTAGTCAATAAATTGATCCTCTGAAGAGAATTACCAGAGCTTGTGTCAAAGGATGAAGGTCCTTGGAGGTTTGAGACAATTAGGCCTAGTAAATCAGGCGGTTATCAGACAATTAAGCCTTTATCCAGCATTAAAACATACATCAGGGTCGAGAACCAGTGCAGCACCTATTTGCACTGAAGTGGAAACTTGGTGGGCATGCAACCTTTGGCCAAAAACTTGGGGTCGTATGCACCAACGAAGATATTATGTATCTTGAACTCAGGTTGAGCCACAGTTTTTCAATTGTTCAGGTTTGCCAGGGCATGATGTGACATTGGTCAT
>NMRB01001455.1:114451-134913 GCA_002633025.1 Notospermus geniculatus
ATTCCTCCTGTGGTGAGGTCAGTTCATAGGTAAAGTGCCCAGCAGTAGTGAGACTGGCTGGAGAGTCCGTCAAATATCCACTGTCCCGTTTGCAAGAGTGAGATATGTGGGCAAGAGGGCTTTTAGGAGTCCGTGGAGTAAGTGGGCTTCGAGGAGTACTCCGTGGAGAGTCCCGCCTGCCATCATCAGAACCTCCAGTCGCCGCTTCCACGCGTAGCTCATCCTTAACCCTCTCCTTCTCCAAAGTGCACTCTGACGGCTGTAAAATTGTTTCCTCCTCCTCCGTCATGAGTGGAAATAAACACGGCCAATAACACTCCTAAAAGTAGAAAATGGGAGATATCACAGGATGAGTGTCACAAATACAGTAAGACATTTTACAGACATGAATGTCATGTCATTGTCCATCATGAATTAAACATTGTTTGTGTCCCCATTCCTATTGATTTCACTCATCCCATCATGTGAATAGAAACTTGGCAGAATGCTGTAACAGTACTTTAATTAAATTGAAACGAAATTTACAGAAAAGGACAGCACTTCACCTTTCAAGTACTTACAGAATAGACAGGTGTCAAAACGCTATCTTGATATTGTCATTGTGCAAGTCTCATACATTGAGAACTGGCATGCATATCTTATCAAAATATTGTTCGAGTATTTAGTCACCAGGTCTGCGCTACATGTATGTCCTTATTCAACAACAGGCTGTTTACCTTCTAAAAGTGCTTTTCGATGTAAATGTACACACAGACAGAACATTGCCTGGGTCAAAATGTCAAGGAAGATCTTCAACTAAAGAAGACAATTTGATAATTGTCAATTCTTGACCTACAATATACAGCAATACAGAAGAACCACCTCTATAAATAGTTATGGCTTGAGGGCAAATGTCTCCACTTTTTCTTACCTATATCAGTCAATTCAATACACACATTTGATGCTATAGATCTACAAAGTGTAATCCCATGAAATGAAAACTGTTCCAGACTGTAAACTGTCAGACATAAGAGAGGGATCCCTTTTCTGAATGACTACCAATTTAAAAGTATTGTTTCCTTCATTTATCATCTACATGTATTCAGAAATGTTTCAAATTTCAACCAAATCAAGATAGGTCAATTTAAAGCGAGCGAAATTAGCACAATTGAACCTCAATTCCTCAAGACCAGTAGATTTCAGCACATAAGCTAATCAACCAGAGGCAATCAACCAGAAGTGATGACCAGGGGAAGAGGAAAATTGACAATTACGTGCATTACTGACCATTCAGCCATTGAAAATTAACCAGTGATGATAATCTGTGGTCAATCCGTTACTAAATTTTACTAATTTGGAGCCAGACTCCATGGTTGTTATTTGCACCCCAATGTGAATGTTGACTTCTTAAAAGGTGGATTAGGAATATATTTTGATATATCATGTCTCTGAGCTCTTTTTCAAGAAAAAAGATTAGGCTTACACACTCATCACTATTTGTTGAGGATGAGACATCTCCCACATCCTGGAGAAAGAACCAGTATGTAATTTTTAGCAATGAGATATTGCCTATATAAGTGTATGTAGTTACATTTCCGGTATGATGATTTGGAAAGAAAGCCACTGGACACTTCAGTGGTAGCCACTGGAAATATTTACATTGGAAATGCAGTGGTTAAGCCACTGGACATGATTACATCATTGCATTGAATTGCAGTGGTCCTGCATGGACCTCTACCCATTACATCATTGAAAATCCAGTGTTTGTATTAGCTTCTGGGGCCTTATTCACAAAAGTCTCGCAGGCGTTGTGATATCACAACAGTCTGGTATCGACCTTGCAAATTTTCCAGCCGTATTCACAAAAGCCTCGCATTTTTGCGATAACGCAGAGATCTCACAAACTACCTCGCAAATCGGCTGAAATTTGCGAGAGCTCGGGAGCTCCCTCAAAGGTCTCGCAACGCGATTCAGCATCATGGCGGTGGTGAATTTTGTGCTAGATGTCGAGCAAAATAATAGATTGAACCGGAGGCCTCGAATTTTTAGGGACCGGACGAACCCTTGAGACATTTGTGATGACACAGACTTGCTTCAGATTCCGGATGCCACGAACAACTCATACTTGATGTTTGAGATGACATTGAGCCACGTACCATGAGGTCGCATGCTATTCCCGCCACTCTTAAGTGTGCACTCAGATACTTCCAAATCGTCAGTGGGGACATCGTTGGAATAGGCCTAAGTCGGCCCTCTGTGAGCAGAATCGTCGAATCGTTGGTCTACAACACTTTGCGCAAAAGCACCCAAGTCTCGCAGGTGTTGCGATATCGCAAGTGCCGCGTACAGACAGTGGTGAGAGGGCTCTTAGTACAGTCGTCCCACGTGTGTGACATACATGTAATTCAATCTCGCAGTTGATGCGAGGTCACGCAACATGCGAAAGAGATGAGAGAGCGTTAGTGAATACCACGCATCGCATTAGCTAAGAGGTCTCTTATTGCCCTCGCAAGTATCCTCGCACGGGACTGCGAGAACGCAAAGTTGCGAGACTTTTGTGAACAACCCCCCTGGCCACCATCACATGGGAAATGTAGTGGTTGGAGGCCTCTGGTTACATCATTAGAAATGCAGTGAAGCCTCTGGCCACTTTAGTTGGAGGCCTCTGGATATCATTGGTTCTCTGGACACCATTCCATTGATATGCAGCTGGTTGTAAGCCTCTGGCATGTCTGGTCACCATTACATTGGAAATGCAGTAAGTGGGTGGCCTCTGGACACCGTTACCGGTAGGCCTATATTATTGGAAATGCAGTGGTTGTAGATCTCTGGACACCAGTAGGCCTACAAAATAGGAAATGAAGTCATTGCAGTGGTGGGTGACAATGCGTTGATGAGGATCGGAAAATAAGCGAATGGGGATGGATGTTAATTTAATCGACCAACATTATCATCAACCAACATCATTCATCAATTGTTATCGAAACACACATTACCAGGTAATGTCACAGAATCCTTTATCTGAAATCACACATAACAATTTTACAATCATCTCGGAAAAACACCATTCATCTGCTATGAACACCTGTTCAACAGCTCTCTGGTAAACACTGCGCCAACATCGGCATTCACTCACGCCAATGACCTAGTTTTTCCTATTGACAACACGCACATGCAGCCTTATCAAAACCACATGGTGCCACACTTCGAACTGTAAACAAACCAAGCGAGGAGCATGGCAATGGCCACACTGACATGGGAAAAGGGCTATTATTATCTGGATGCTAAGGCCCGGTTGCACCAGTCAACTTTGTGCTCACGCTAGCCTCAAAGTCGTTCTCAGCCTCAAATTGCAATGGCAAATCATATTAGTTGAGGTCAACCTCAAACTTAACTTTGAGTACCGGTAGGGGAGACCGGGGCTGGTTGTAACACTTTTTCTTTTGAGGTCGATTACTTCCTAATTACAGGAGGTATTTATAACCTGCTTGGTCTTTTGAATATTTGATATCAATGGTCACTTGTGCACTAAACAAAGTTTAGCCATCTCTATCCATGTCTCAGAAAAATGGGTCCAAAGTCGAGTGGTACCACCTGCCCCGTCAAAAAATTTCGGGGTTGGTTGTAACACATCTCATAAAGTGAGCATGGCAAATTTCCCTTTACTTCTTCATGTGTTTTTCAAAACGACATGGGTATTTGTCTCCTAAATAATCTTTTAAACACAGCAAATCCGTTCTTCTTACAAAAAATAATCGATTGAACAGTCTATAGGATGAGGGGTGAGGATTGATGAAAACCTTAATTTTGCCTATCTCCAAGTGGTGAGGTAAGCAATTTGGTTTTTTGCCATTTTATCAAAACCTGAAAAAGTGAGATAGGCAAATATCTTAGCAGGGTGACGATGTTACCATCTGTTTGTTACAACCAACCCCACCTATAGTTCAGGTCAAATGTGGGCTGCAATACCAAAGCATGTGGAAGTGGGCCTTATCACTCTGGACCAGTTGTACAGGCTTTACATCATTATTCAAATAGTATCCAAACAAAGTTCTAAAACTGCACAGGCAGTGAAGGAGAAGAGATTTTCTGATCAGGTCATTTTTTACTTTCATGTACTAAAAACGGTTTTTGTCGATTTTTTGGAAAGTCAATTCGGACATTCAGATGCCCTTTGGTACAAAGGTGGCCGGTATCAATGTCAATATATGTGAGGAAACTCAGCCCTTCCCAGTGGATATTCAAGGAAATATTAGCTCTGTTACAACCTACCCCTGTTACAACCAGCCCCGGTCTCCCCTAGCTGGTGCAACCGGACTAGGTCTTAGCATAGCCAGAATCTCACTGAATTCCCCCACTGAAAAACAGCATATATTCAGCATACTTTGGAGCACATCTAGAGCACATTGGGAGCATATGGAGATGCTACTTTTCGATAAGATGCTACTTTTCGATAAGGGTTGGTTCAACAAATCTGCCAAACACCATGCAAGGGCTATACAATAACCAGAAGGCCCTACAGAAAAACCTCCCTAACCCCTTCAATTCTGCCTGGAGGACCTCTTCGTACCAGTCCATAACAAATTTAGCCAAAATTTCTCCTTAATTTCCACCTCGATCAAATCAGGACACCCTGTTGATAAGGACAACCTGTCAGTCGCAAAACTGTTGGGCCATGCACCTCAGCAAGATAGCAAAATTGTAGAAAAATTCTCCATTGAATGTAAGAAGCTCACCTGATAAAAGTTGGACATGCCAGCTCAATGAGCACTGGAAAAGTGGTCTGTGGCAACATTTTAAAAACTTTTTTTCAAAACTGCACTTAGTTTTTCAGAGGTCAATGAACTCATTGACCTGCACTCATAAAATTGGCACTAGTCGTCCCCAAATATTAATAGACAGGCCTGTGTAGGTTCACATCTTGTCCGCGTTGGCCGAAAATGCTAATGGCCCGCGGGTTTAGTTTTGGCGCGAACAACAGATCTGACAGAAGAGACGCAAAACTGGGCCATCAAACCGGACCTTTCAGAATTGAATTTAACATGCAGAATAATGATGAACTCGACCTCATTACTGGATGAATTCCAAGAACTTTGACCTAACACGCTTTTGCAGAAGACGGTGCGCAAAATCATTGTTGAAAATGTAAAAGAAACGGGGAAATAATGTGGATAAATATAGTGGCAGTGCATCAGAATGCCATGCTGAATGTTCGAAGTATGCAAATGCAGCGCACATGCATGGATGCATGCTTAATCAGACAAGATACCAGTCAGACGATACCTCACGTCACCTCACTAACAGTATTTCATTAAAACGCAATTTTTGACCCAAAAGTTCAATGAAACATATCAATAGCCATCCAGAAACGATTTGTGGATCAAAATCTCACCTACCTTTTCGACACAATATTGCTTATTCCACGTTAAAGTACTTTCCCGCAGAATTTTTTGAGATCTTTGCACACACAAAGCAATTCCATGCTACCTTGTTTTCGTCGATGATGTCATACGCCATATTTAGATTCAGCCAATCAGCGAGCAGCAAACATGCTCAGACACGTTCTGGCGCCCATTTCAGTAAGGCCAAGGTCCTTAGCTCGCGCAGACTTTATCAAATTTCTTGTTGATAACTCAAAATATGTAAACATCTCATTGAAAAGTCAGCACCAATTGATCTTAGATCCTGAAATACTGATGTTCAAGCCAGGACGTGTTGAATAGGAACGAGAAATACAGCGACATAAAAAGCGCGGGAAAACCACGTGTCGCATTTTGCGACGGTGTAATGTCTGTGTAGTATTTCAATCGCTCAGTATTCCCCGCATTTGTTTGGGGAACACCTGAAAACTAATTTGCACGTCTGATTGTGTGTTTCACCTATTGTCAAGTTTGTGGCTTGTCGGTCTCATCCAGTCTCTGGAGGGAATGGAAGACGGGGAACAACTGCGTCCAAATTTCAGTTGGCGCTGCTTTGCTTTCAAGACGGAGCGCGCATTTGAGATCATTCAACCTCCACGTGGAAGAGTATTACTACCGCTATACATTATTGACACCAAAGTTCATTGCTTTGAAAGCCAGTGCAATGAAAACGAGCCTGCTAGATGCGTAGGCCTCTGATCCTGCGGAACGTCACGATAGGCCTAATATAGACCTACAAAATAACCCATCCAGCCCCGAAAAATATCATTACCCTACCCCACCACCTTGTTTCAATCAGCCTGATATAAAAAGGAAGGAAACCCTGAGCGCCAATCACCCGCAAACCCAGCCGCCCGTCGATGACCAGTGATAATCGACGGAATGCAGAATTCTGCTCCCCCCAAACCCTGTGTCCCAACTAACCTCAGATATGCTGTAATCCGCTGCGTTATTATCCGTTTAACTCGCCATCAAGCTGTAACTTGAAAGTATGACAAGAAGATGTTGCCGCGCAATGGAATGTATGACTGGCCATCGATTACGAGTACACCATACACGCCCTCTGTTGTTCGATCGAGGAACTGATCAACACCAGGAACATAGTATTATTTTTGCCGACTCTGAGGCCGTGTGGACTTGCAAGGGGTGGTAACGCGAACCAGCGAACTGCAGGGTGACCAACCAACTCCGCAGGTTTTTATAAGCCAAGAATCCTTTCACAGCTGTGAATCTGCATCCTGTTACCATCCCAGGCATTACCATTCTTGAAATTTCGAAGTATAATGTGGATAACAATATGTCTGGAGATGAAAAAAAACAAAGTATCCGATTTCTTAATAAATTCATAGCTTTATTGAACTAGTAAACTACATCCCTGACGTACAAAAATAAATATATAGGCCTCTGTCAAAAGAGAGGATTAATCATTTTACAGAACAACTAAAAAAGCCAATTTCAAATGGATGACCACAATGAAATATTTTACAGTTGAAAGATTCATAGTACAAAACAATGTTGGCACAGGTGGGTCAAGCAAGAATTCAATGAATGAAATTAAATACTTGGTCTTTAGACAAATACGAGTAACAACTAAAAGGAGGAAATGTAAATGCAGATTATTTTCTGTATGAAAAAAATCAACTTGTTGCATCTACAGATCCTTCCATACAATTTTCAGACAATAACCTTTAAAGACACACAAGGATTGTGCCCAAGAGGGTTGAAACAAACAGTGAAAAACATTCAGCATCAGTTACATTACCATGATTGCCATATGAAATCAGGACGGTGGTCTCTTAGTCTGTGATATTTTTTTAATGTATAAATTATTTAAAAGCATTTTTTACACATATCAAATTGCTACAGCTTGATGCCATCAATTACCAGTAAACATTCATTGGGGCAAAAAATATAACTTGACACACAGACATTTTTTATATCCATCAGTGGGACACATGTGGGCATATTTTACAAAGGCCTGTGTCCAAGTTCCTAATTGCAGCAGTGTGAGTCACATCTTATTTAATTGCATATTTCATAAGTCTGCTTTCATAGTCATTCACAATTGATGTTGACACTGGTTAGTAAAAAATTTAGAAACTGTTCTCTGACAACTGTTTCCTATATCACCTGACTTCATTTGCATCAACTTTTTTCCTGCAAAGTTTAATAAGTTGTCAATAATATTTTGATATCTATTACCGGTATAGTGTTTTTCATATCGTTCTAGCCAAAGGTACTTAGTCGAACTCAGGAATGTGACCAGATCACATTTACCAAAAGATAGTGGTGTTGCACAACACTAATCCGTAGGGTTGGCGTAATCAATAGCACTTTTACGGTGTCAGCTAAAGCCAGTCAGCCATGACACTGGCTGTTGAGGGTTGTGCAACATTCTTATTTGTGATCACACCATAACAGTTTAGTGACAAGAGGTCAGCCAAGTACCTTTGGCCAGATCTATCTGAAAAAGACTATACTCCATTTTTGATTGATGCAAAATTACTAGAAAAAAACTGCCAATTCAGCCACAAATAGCCTAAAATCCTACCTACCAAAGTTACACCACAAAATAAATGGATCCTCTTTTTTTCAGTGTGAACTCATACATTATTAGAAATTTTTTCCCGTCAACTGCTTGTTTACCTTCCAATACTACTAAGCATGAAGTTTAGAAATTTAGACAAAAGCTAGACAGACATTTTCTGGGGCATCACCAAGTATCCTCCTCAGACTAGCAGACAACGAAAAAAATATCAAATAATTTAATTTCGATTATCAATAGAAACCAAGTGAGCGTGCAGAGGGACATTCAATGATTTTTCTATACAACATCAAATAATTTTGAACATCTTGACATAACCAAGGACCCTATACATTGAAAAATGAAGGTGAATGAAGCCTCCTCTGTAAATATTATTCATCTACTTTTTCATTGAAAAACAATTGAGACATTGATTTTGATAACAATAGCTTTACTTTTAATATATTCGGCAGCCAGCGTTTTGTCAAGTAGTCATGAAACGGATGCAGGAGTCTGGAAATTTTGTTATTAATAATTTCATTTCAAAGATACTAAGTAGCCCTCGAGGGTACGTCTCTGATTTTGATTACCATGAGTATGTTCACTGCTTTTACTCAGTGTTCAGACAGACCCATTCTCTAGGGCATCTCCTCTCCAGAAGTTGAACATCTACATTTTGCACTATTTCTGACCTTATTCTGTTTTTCGTGCCGTCAATCTCCTTTCCCCTTCTACACCTCCAACATCGAAATGACCAAATTTGTTGCCAACCAAAGCTTGACTTACAGATGAAGATCAAACAAAGTTCCTAGGTAGAGTTACCTTGGCATCAGGTTAAATCTGTTTCAGCATTAGTGAATTTCAACACTTTCAGCACTCAACAAGGCTCAGCTAGGTTAAAATTTTGGACCAAATATTCGCAACTCTGGTCCCAAATTGGCTTCTTCTGCCTTCAGTTAACTCCAAAGGATTAACAAGATTACCAACAATTACTATCAACCTATCTGATCTAACTCAAATATTCTGGTGACAATGGATGCATGAATGTTTGTGTTTATTTAACAGTACAGAATGGTGAAATCACATCAAATGAGAGTTCGCTGACGTTGAATGGTTTGTATGTAATCTCTGGTGACAAGAGGGAGGCAAGGATTGTCTGCTTGTCTCGAGATATCCGCAGAAGTTTCTGTATTTCTATGAGCCGCATCTGAAAGATAGGAAGTGGAATAATTGGTATTAGTTTTATCAGATGAGTATCACTAGACAATAGGGAACGATTATGCAGGGTTATCAGATGAGTACCACCTAGTCAGCAGAGAAAGCTTGCACAGTGTTAAAGTTCAACTGACACATTAAGCCCTTGCATATTAGTAATATTATTACTTCAAATTACTTCACTGTTCACTTAAAAGCTTTTCTCAGATACAGAAACCCCAACAAACATTATCCATCCGCACTCATTCACATTTCCCTCACAGCCAATTTGTGTATTGAGTTGATCAATCAGACACGGGGATCAAACTTCATCGAGGATTTATCGAGAAATGTGAGCCACCTAGTTATTCAAAACTCATTAAAACTTTCAAGAGATTTTGAATTTGGGCATGTGCGACATTATCTGCACCATAATTCACCGCATGATTCAGCGGAGTAACCAGAGCTTATGAGGCGGCTAATGGCTGACACCTCCCGTACATGGCCTCCGGCTTCTGAACGAATGATCCCGTAGGATTAAAATCCAATTCAATTAAATGGCAAAGAATATTTGAGATGATGGCGCAGTCATTCAAATGCAGCAGGAACATAATTTTCCTGCCGTAGGAAAACCTCATTTGTGCAAAGTCATAAAGGGTAATAACAAACAGGATTAGAAACATTGGTTGAAGATCAAAGTGGAGAACTGAGTTTACTGCTGACCTGAGGCATAAGCCCAAAATGAAAATTTTTAGAAAAAATACATACTGGAATAAATGAGTAATACCATGCAATCCTGTATTAGTGAGCTTGATCTACCACAACTGCATATTTTGAAAAAGCCAACTGCACTGACAAAATAGTACAGAAATCGTAAATTACATGTCCAGGAGGAAAGGAGCATTGTGGAAAAGCAACTTTCAAGTGAGTCTTACAATTAGAAGGCTTTTCTTGAGGATCGTCCTTGAATATTTGAGCCTAGCTATTTGGCTAGAATAATCACACGGACTTCCAAAAGCTACCAATAAGTAATTGCAGCAAAATTACAGTTACTTACAGTGTAAGCAGCATTTTTAACACCGTTTAGGAATTTAAATTAGACTTTGATCTACAGATCTAATTGATAGTATCTCCAATGATTACAGAGTGTCTCTGTCATTATAGAGCCTTGAAGCTGTCTTACTTGTACATTACAACTCATTATAACATGAAGATAACAAGTGTTTCTTTTGACTGCACCAAATCATTTGCAATGTCTGTCTTCCAATTAACCTCTTATTAACATATCCGTCTTTTCTGTCTGAGCTCTGAAAATGGACTGATCAGCCCCAGTGTACATGTACATTTACCGGTACATGTACATGAACCAAATCCTGTACATTTGAGAACTCAACCCTCCAATAGTAAAAGAAAGTTTCTCCACTCGAGATCGGAGGGAGTATGGTAAAATGTAGTTATAGCTCTATTATGCACTACAAAGTATGCACAGTAGTGTAGAGTAAGGCTGATACACCAGTTGCCCATGCCCCTGCTGTTCTTGGGAGGGGAAACTTCGAAATACATGTACTTGCACAGCGATAACTAAAGGGACAGTTCACAACTATAATTTACTTCATGCCAGTAGGCTATATGTGTACATCAAGTGTTATCACAATTGACCTTTTCCATAAAGTCAGTTAGCTTCCTGCAAATCTCACAGATATACACTAGCCATAAACTTGACATGATTTACCATTTACCCCCGGACGAAATCCAATTTGTACGATTTGCAAAAACCAGGCGATGTTTGTCCACACACGGCAGCAGTAACCCATTAGTAGTACTCGGGCGCTGCTCATAAATTGCCGTTAAGGACGGCACGCAGAAGACTGGTAATGCTCTGCGTTAGGTCAGTCTCATCTTCAATGATGTCCGTGTAATCAATCTCATTATTCGTGCGCGGCATGTGCACTTGCATGGATTCATCATCCATCTTAATTTGAAGGCTGTTTGCTGCCCACCTGCCATACGATGACTGCATTTGATCATTCCGCGACACGAATTACCCAGCATCTCCTGTGGCTTCACTGATTTCTGCTACATTGCGTAGTTTTTTCATCTTTGTCTGGATTGTCAATTCACTTTTTGGTTTTTTGCTTTATGAATGGCATCTTTCAGTGTCTTTAAAGGGGCAATAATATCTTCATCTCCATAGTTGGTTCACCAAGGCCTCAGCAATATTTACCATCCCATTCCTAAGCAAATGAAGTTCTGAGGATCAACCCCACCTCGTGAGATCAGATTTTTCTCTGCGTCCTTGACGCTTAGTCACAAGATGTTGCTCAAGGTCTATGAGTCCTTCAGCTCGTCGATTCTCCACTTATTTTCCCTTTTTTCTTGCATCAGGATCAGAATATTCAGCAACTGCATATCTTTTCATTAGCACAGATTCTTTTCTCACATAAGACACTAATTCTCCATTTGTTTACACTCTCCTTATCGAAGCTGGACATCATTATTTTACAAGGTTACAGCATCAAGATGTTGACCTTGACATTCAGCGACTATGCAACATGAGTCTGACACATCTTTTCATAGTACAGTATACCGTCTAATGTGATGTGACAATGTAAAAAAAACTACTTTTTTACCATTATTTTGGAACATTTTTTTCAAATTGATGTACCAGCAGCAGAAATAAGGTAAAAGAGGAACAAATGGCCATCTAAATCAAGTTCCAATCCAAGTGGAGTACTTCGTCATGAGATACCTACATCTTCATTTCTTTGGTTTCCCAACTGTAGTGGTGGCAGGTTGCTCATGTTCAGCAGCGGATAGACCGTCTCCATGTAGGTGTTCACAAACAAATCTTTCATTTGTTCGTTATCTCTCTGCAATGACAAATACAGTGGAAAATCATTCAATTGTAAAACTTGACATCAAGCGCTTGTTCCTTCTCGCTATTGCACAAGAAATGTACACTACCAATCCAAAATCCAGAGTTTGAATTATATCTTTGTTAAGATTTTTAACTTTATGCAAAAAAAGCAACCAAATCCTTTTAAACTTATCCTGAAAGAAACACGACAGGCTTCCAAAGAAAACTTACAACTTAGGGCACAAAATGAATGAAACATGGAGATTTCAAGGTAAGCAGATTGTTACCATTATAGCCTGAAGAGTGCATCAGGGTGACTTACTGATGAATGTATAAGAGGGCCTTTTCATCCACTAATCAGATACAATTCAACTTGAAATCAACAACAAAGGTTGACCCTCTTTGAAAGGAAACGAACTGCACAGTCATTTGGATTCTCCTTTTCACCATATAAGACATGAAATTTAAAAGGTTTCTAGAAAACTGTACAGGATGTCTTCTTGAATGTGGTGATTGTCAATACTGATTATCTTTGCCGTGGTTGGGATGCGTGACATGGATGTATCATTGCAAATTACTGTGGACAGCCAATTCTGGAGATTACCAGATCAAACAAGGCTGTACAGAAATAGAAGCACCAATGAAATATGATTGGCAACAAGAACCTTCCTCAGTGGACCTCAACAAATGCAAACCACTCTACACCATCGATGTCACATTGTCTAAAGAGGAAACACTAGGATGCTCTTGCCAATATCTGAAAATTCAACAGGTTTGCAGCAGAAAAGGCATCTGTTGTTTATCATGCCATCTGCAAACCAATTAAGTGTGCAAAAATCTCTGGAGACAAAGATAGAACATTTTTACTCCCTCAGCGTGATCCACACCTGTAGCAATCATTATGATGACACTTCCTTAAAACACCATCATCCAGGCACCAGTGGTCTCTAATGACTCTTTTTACCCATCGAGTTGCATAATGAAGATATAATGTGACAAATAGACTAATTGATACTCTGCAGCAGCCAGGATCTGTGAGGCAGCAGTGTGACTGTGAAGCAACCAATGCCCAACTGAACAAATATCAAGACAGTAAATGAAATCAAGCCAGAATCAATGGCCAGCTCATTTCATTGCGAGCAAGTCTGCAAAGGCAAAGATGAATTGTTGATGCCTGACTTTTGATGAAGTTCCAGTTACTCTATCAATTTGCACTCTGCTATTTTTTGAAATAACATGCCCATTGACATCCTTTTTGGTTTTCCAGTGCCTCTTTAATTTAGCCTCTTTCTTTTCAGATTTCATGAAAATCTATTGTAAACAACAACAAAATACCAAAGTTACTGCTGCATAAGAAAATGATTCTTATGGTTCCAAGAAGAATCATAGTTGATAAGCAAACACAAGTTATTCATGTCAGACTCTCTTCAAACGACCCGTAATCAAGTCTTGGATAAATATTAATTGGTCTTCAGTGACCATTTCTGTCTTGGTGAATTATTCCCCAAGCAACCTAAAACCGGCAAAAAATCATGAAATGCGGACACTATCATCACATTAACATTGGCCCAGACTGTTAGAACTTCATGCAGATCTAATCACCACCCAGCTACCAATCAGACTAAATAAGTTTAGAGTCACGTTGGCAATTTGTTCGCTTTCTTCTATATTGGTTTTTGCACAATTAATTTATTCCACTGTACTGAGTGGTCATTGGCCTGTTTTATTGATAGTGGTGAAGATAGTCAGACTATCCTAATTGAAAGGACTGGCCAGCGTTCAGCTTATGGTGACAAAAATCAATGCAATGTACTGAAGAAAGCGCACGAATGTCAGTTCAAAATGGCTGCAACCATGGCTAACGACAACTTCGGCTTAAGTCTGACATCAAAGGATAAGATGGACTCAGTTGTATGATGATTAGTTAGGCAAGCAGGGGACCATGATAATCCCATATAAAACTGAGTCAGCAGTTGGGTCTGCTGATAACAAATTTTTGCTCACCATAGACCATTTAAAACAGAGGCCATGTCATATTATGTTGTCCCAACTGATATCCCATGAGAGTGTACAGGGAAAATTTTGTACAAAAAATTTAAGATTGCATAGCAGTACATTAATTTATTTGTGTCCTTAGCGACTGCAAAAAATAATCTTTTGCGATAGTCATCTTGCTTCATTTGGAGAAAATGTTAAAGCCAACTAATGTGGCAAGAACAATCATATTGACATACAGGGACAGCAGTCAACGAGCCAGCCAGTCAGCCATCAATATCAGGTCAAGCAAAACGTGACTAAATCACAAAAATAGCAGCACCACAGACCCAGGCACCAAATTATCTTGGCGGTAATGAGGAAATTAAAATGGAGACAAAACAAGAACGTGCCACGTCAACTGTACACCTTCCCAGATTGTAATGGGTAAACCACAGCCACTTTATACTGGTACTTCACGGGCTGTAAAACCCTTATCTCCACTTCACGACCCTGGGATATATCGATTTTTCATTCATGTAAGTCTCGGCCACAAATTTGTCCCGTACATCACTTTCCTATTATACTTTTCGAAAATTTAACTTTTTCCAAGAAATCACCTGTTATACAAACAATGATTTCGATTTCGAAAATACTCACCACCCCAGAAGGACCTGTCTGCATGTTGCTGCGAACTAAAAACAGAATTCTGTCAAGAAAGGAATCATCTTAATCTGCCTTCATTTGCAGTTTGCACCAAACAGATATCTTATGACCTCATGTAAGGTTAAATGAAACGCATCATTAGACTGAGAAAGTGGAAGAAATCTCGCCTACAGAACTGAAGAACAAAGCATCCTGGATAAGAAAGTATATTCATCAACAAATGACCTGGAAAATTGTTATTTCGCAAAACAAAAGGAACAGTACTTAGAAGATTAAAGGTGAGTTGAAGTCCATTTTTGTTCCTTTGAAGAAATGCAATGTAATCATATTTCAAGCTGTGCTGAATTGCATCTAATTTGCAAGAGAAGACATGTATTTGAAAAAAATTCTCTTCTGCCAAAAGGCAGAGTGTGATGAAACACCATTATCAAACTTATTGAATTCGTCTCTGAACTTCCGGAGTGTAATGAGTTTCATCGGCCATTTCATATATATCATGAGAGCAGTTTTATCAAGTAAAGTGAGTCCCAGCTGTTCTGCATGGTAAAGTTGACAACATCAGTGACCAAGGTCGATGAGAATAGAGTTAGAACCATTCATTTTTCAAGTCCCCTCATTCACCGGCTGAGTGAAATTTCCTCTCGTGAGTCCCACACCCCTGGATCTATCGATCATCTCAACAGTTCCGTTTTCATCCTGTGTGGCAATCTTTCATTTGGAAAAGACATGAAATAACGGTCCCGTGTCAGGAAACAATTAACTGAAGATACGGTAATATTGGGCAAGATCATTCAAGACGAGGCTTTAGCGCTAAGGTGGAGTGGCGCAGTGTCAACATCGTGCCCTGTTTGAATTGCAACTCCACCAATGATGATGATGGGGACANCCCATGAAAGAAAATTCTATAATTCTCTTGGGACTCGTTCATCTTGGTCTATTCCTTCACAGGATCTAATTGTATTTATATGATTAGAAGTGATCAGCATAGGTTCCTCCTTGCAACTCAATAAAACATTTATCATGTTACATTTCACCACTGCAAATTCCTTGTGTTCAAACAGCAATTGTAGACACTGCATTGCACTTGTCTTCCAAGAGAAGGTGGAGTAGAACTGGGAGTGCAACTCACTTTCAAATAATGCACAAGAACTACACAACCACAACAGTTAATGCACAGATATTTAGGCTCATGTTGACATGAACAACATTAGCTTGAAAGTTTACTCTGCCTGGATCATTAATCAAATATTGCTCAAAGATTCCTTTGATGTCACAAACATGCCTCCTCACCTTTGACAATTATCTTTTAGTTTAATTGCAATTTGATCACACTTGGCAGTGCACAGGGAAGATGATGATGGCAAAGAGAAGTCCTCAAAAAGCAGAGGAATCAAGTAAGATTCAGGAGCTATTGTACATTTCATGCAGGGGGGGGGGGTGAAATCATCCAGAATCTTCTACTTCAAGTCAGGAACCAATCGGGTATGATCTCACGGCTTTGTATTTCAGTGTAGGGCTTTCATTTGTAGTAGACCACATGAAACGGCCAATAGTGCCACCTCGAAGCAAATGGTTGTTTCCACCTTAAGCTTGCCAGTTATTTCATTCATTGTCCCACAGAAAACAACAATCAATAGCAGAATATTGGCTGGAAGGAATTCTCCCGCACTGAGATGCTGTACGCAGTGGCTAATGGTGCTAGTTTCTCCACCGGCTCACACCATCCCTGGGAATGACTCACAGTGTCTCGCTGGCCTGGGAGCCAAGGGTTCCCAGGGTAAGAGGTGCTGTAAAGAACTCATTCAAAATCTTAAAATAGAATACAAGAGGCGAAATTGTCCGAAGAGATCTCGAGGGCAATTGTCTAAATAGATAAACCAAAGAATAGTACCGATATCTACTGACCATCAAATTCATTTGTAATAATATTCCTTTCAATACCAGCAAATCTGATATGACAGAAAGATCATTTTAACTGAAGAAAATTTGGTGTCATCCAATCTTTGTTTCAATCCTTGAGGCAACTAGTCAGGGACACAAAAAACCCATCCCATCATCCCATATTCATTTCAACAAGGATGCTAAATACGATAGCCGAGGAATTTGCCAGCAAACACCATCACGCCTCCTAATAAGCCGTGGGATATTGGATGGATAATAGCTGACCATTTCCTGCCAATATCAACAATCTTGATATTTTCTACATCACCTATTGTCAATAGAATGACAGATCAGCAAAAATGATAGATGGCCTTCACCGATATATTGGTTACTGTTCAGTCTGGTTTTTATACTTTCGTGAAATTCAATTGCATTGGTGTTATATCAATTAGTCCTGAAGAATGTCGCTCAGTATCAATTAGTTAGAGATGAAGAAGCTTTACAAGTTTCCTGCAATTGCAAAGAATTTATTCCTGTCCTGCTGCCAAACCATTTACTAGTTTACAAACCAAACATCTTTCTTTTCTGAAGGCATCATCCAACATAGTCTCGCGCAGCCAACCATTTCATTCCACAGTCTGCTACACAAGCTTATCAGATCCCCAGATTTGAAACAGCGGCTAGGTGACCGAGACTACATCTAACAAACCTCCAAACTTGAAGATTTTGGCAGTGATGCAGCAGCATATTTTGCCAATAAAGAGGTGAGAAGATGGTGCAGTCATACAAATGCAGATTTTGGAAACATAATCCACTTTTTAAATGAAGGCTTTTAAAGGAAGAATATTCATGGTCATCAGTTTTCACCCGAGAGGTGCAAATGTCAAATTGGCCATGGAACAGACTTGAAAATGGCAACAAGATTATCAATAGAGAAGTTCACGTGTCAATGGCAGGTACATGTATGAAAGGGATTTGCCACAATGAGAGTAGTAGCAATCTCATTTAACACCAAGCTAGCCAGGCCACATCTTTCCAATGATAACACCAACCGTTTTGTCATTGTTACAAAGGGTGCAAAAGATGCAATGGCAGGCTATCCCTCTGGATTTGTCATGAAAGTTAGTTATGAAAGGATGACAATCTACATAATTATACGTCACCCTTATAACTCCTGTCAAACCCTGAAGGACTGCACAACCATTCATAATTTACATACCATTTTGAAAAGATTAAATTTTAGAGTGCCTTCAAGTGATTTTAAAGCAAGGAGTCAAATGTTCTGTCATGTTGAAAAAACCTTATCAATAACTGCGGGTCATAAACCACAGACCTCTTTTACCATCAAACTGACACCTGCGATGGATCAATCTACATTGTTTTCCCGTAGTAAATGGAACTCTGGCACTCTACACCCCAGTCCTGGACCAAGACAATAAGTGGAATAGTTCAGAAGTAAATGAAGCATGCCAAGGTAATTGTTATGCTATTTTCTCAATGAGATCATGATTCATAACTCCGGGTGGTTCACCAATGTCACCCCAGTCATTCAGAGTTACCAGGCTCATTATCCGAAAAACCCTCAGCAAATCTTGGTGGAAGTCAAATCACATTCAGGGCAAGAAGCATGAAATTACACTTTTGGCGACAGCTGGAATTTGCGATTGCAATAATTGAAATCCTGTGGAAGGAATATCATTGTCTTACAAAGGAAAGTTGTGCAGTTGCAGCAATCAGCAGGAATGCTGCAAGAAAAGCGTTATGGCAATGATTCCCTAAGTAATACAGTCGTATGACCAATATTTGGTGGCTGGGGCAAGGGATAGACTGGAAAGAATGACCAAGTCATCAGTACCACCATTCTTCGACCCTTCTGTAATTTCAGAACACAAGAACAAAAGCTGTTGGCATTAAAAGAAAAGTATCACTGAGTGATACCAAAGGGTACTGGCACCACAGAGGATGAAAGCTGCATGCAGAGTCAAAAGGCGAATTATCAGTGATCCCGCAACGACCGTTTGCAGTGACCCGAGAATGATTCAATTCAAGTGTCCATAGTATTACAACCGACTGAACAAATGTTGTCAATGTCCAGTCTGACCCCCTCCGGTGAAATATGTTGCGTTTGGCTCTCTTTATTCATCAAGAACAGGTAGATCTTGGAAGGAACCCCAGGGGAACTTATGGAACAAAGTTAAAGAAGGGTTATTTAATTGTTTAATTCCTCCTGGTTATCATGTTACAGATTCGATGACACACCCACATCAGGTGTTGGACAGAGCCCCGCTGGAAGGTAAATGTGTGGTCAATGGCATTACAGTCTTTGAATAAGAATCGTTGGAGTTGTCGCCCTTATGCTACAGGTCTTATCAAAAGGGAAACGAAATTAGATAGTCACTGCTTGACCCCCCCGGCTATGGATTCATGACGGAGGGAGGAGATCGAGGACAATGGGGTCGTCATGAAAGGAGCAGGAGAAAAGGGTTGGTTGGTTGATGAAACTGCTACAGATTTGGAAGGAAATCTTCTTTACAAACTCTGATTTTCATCTTTATCATGTATCGGTAAGCATTCCACCAGAAAGAGTACCGGTGTGCAACAAAGATATCAAGAAATTTCAACCAGAAATACCTATTGTGACCACAGTCTTTCAGGAAGATCAAGACTTTTTCTTCTTGGAATGCAAGAAAAAACTTAAATATGAACCCTTGCAAATTCAGCCAAAGGGGACCAAATGGTGACCGTTGCCCACAATGCCAGTCAAAATCAACAGCCTCAATTCCTTCCGGTTTGGTATTCTGAGGAAACGGAACAAAAAACCAGTCAGCTGTTTTTTTATCCAATTCCCACTCAAAAGGGGAAAACGGAAATATGACAGATGATTTTTTGTATCTCGAATTTTTTACCCGCAAAGGGAGACCTGAGAAGTAATATGTAGGACAAGGGTTCTGTATACTTATATTTCCCTCGGAGCAGACGATATTGTTCTAGGAGGAAACAAAAAACTCTGGTCAGATGGTATTATGAATATGAATTCCTGCCCGAAACTAATTCATACCCTATTGGCAGGAAGGATCACTCTCACTTTCGTCTGAGGGTCAAGGAAACAAACTGACAGATCATCATGAGAACCCTTTGTGTCTTTCACTAAGTCTTGTGCCAGATGACCCTCCTGTTAGTAGAAATAACAAGATTAACACCTGGAAGGTTGACTTGATCCTGCCTTTGAGGGAAGGGGAAATGTTTGAACCCTTCAAAAGGAGGGAGTTTTCACCTGCACCATACATGTACATGAATTCTTCGGATCAGTCACGGTAATTTTGATACTTAAGATATTTTGCCACAATGGCACTGGTCTCTCAACTCACTTTTACACATCTACCAAGATTTTAGAAGATAAAAGCTTCATGATGCAAGTTCTTTTGCCAAAGCTATATGCTTAGCAAAACAGCAATCCACCAATTCTGGCCAAATTTATGAAGTGGCCGGCTGTGACAGCAGACGTTGCAAGGGCATTGCGATTTCGTTCAACTCAAGCCTGATGGCAGCCATGACACCTCGTCCTTGGCCTCGATGTATCAACACCTCAGAAGGGAGGGGATCAACAATAAGATTACATCAACAGTGATTTTTGACAGGTGTATGCAACAGAAGCAATGAAAAGACAGTTAATATCTGATTGTTGAGTGCAGGTATTAGAATGTGACAAAGAGGTTGAGCCAAAAAGAACTAGAACTGTGAAATTTGCTTGACAGCAAATTTGATGGTCCCTACATCAGAAAATGGAAATTGAATGAAGAAAGGGCAAGGAGGGTATGACTCTGTGGCACAGCAGTCAGGTTCTTGGGGTTCCCATCCTCCTGGAATGTCTTCATGGTGAAGGACACATGCAGGGTGGGCAATGGAGGGCAGACAAATGACTACACACACGTATTCCTTACCCATTGACAAATACGAGGAGTGCATG
>NMRB01001455.1:135220-165903 GCA_002633025.1 Notospermus geniculatus
AAATTTTTGGAAAATGAACTTAAAGGTAATTAATTAAGGAGGATTTTATGAAATTAAACCTGAGGTGATGGCGTCATAATTGACCGCAGTCGTCAAGTAGATGTATTCGCCCTGATGTCGCCAAGCACACCATAGTAACGTTGTGCATGATTATGACGTCATAATCAGGCTTCCTCCCGTCGTGCTCCAGTGCAGTTCTCCTGCGTGGCGTCATCAAGGCAGGGCGGCGTCACCAAGCCCAGTGAGACGTCAACTAGGCCTGACGTTCGTCAAAACTTCGTCGCGTCGGTTGGTTCGCATCGGGTTTTTCATCATCGCCGTTGAAAACCCCGATGCAAATAGTTGTTACGGTACACATCATTGTTTCTGACTTTAATATTCTCACGTCCTCCAAACATTAGGCCAAATTGATTTAGGCTATATCTTCACCAATAAAGGCATAACATTGCCAACGCCAAATTCTCGAATTCTGGTTCCGTTTACTCTGGGTTACACTTTGACAGCACAGTTATGTTTGGCTACTTTACCTGTCTAGGACATGGTTGAGGTTTTATCTCGGTTTTACACAGTTACTTGTCAGCCTGATACTGTCAGAATATTGCTCTTTTTTCAGCAACTCGGTGCAGCACGAACATTTGAATTTATCCAGAATATACCATCTGGTGTCCCGATAAGACTGTATAGCCTACCTGTTAACGATACTGCCATATCATTCTTGTCATTGGAATCAGATAGCAACAAATGCAGCAAAAAATATTTTGCCCTAAACTGTCACATATGGTTGATCTCCAATTGACCCTACTAATGCAATTTTGTAGCAAGGGATTAGATTAAAGGGCCTTTTAGAAGCCCTATGGGAATTGGCAAGGTCATGAAGGGTTCAGGCCTAACATCAGGAAGCGACTAAGAAGGGTCAAAGGTTAAGGGAAACACGATGTAAGGGAAGCCTACTGCTCTGTGCTAATCCTGATTGTAAGGGAACAAGGGCTGTTCAATAGGGCCTGGGGTTATCTGTACAAGGGATAGGGAAGCGCAGTAAAAGCTGCTTTTTTCACTGCTGATACCAAGTCATCAGCTGGTTACAGTTTTACACGCTGTTTGCTCATAAGATGATGACCGATAGCCCACATTCGGAAAATCATAATCCACGGTTAATCAGCATATGTCAATAGAGTCCGTAACCTAACCGAGGGTCCTCCAGTATTTACCAAGCATACAGACCATCAATTAATGCATTAAGGAGGCAGAAAAAGACAAAAAAAGTTGCCCCTGTGGGGCAACCTTTCTTGTGTTGTTTGTTTATTGCCGACAAGCAGGTGCAACAAACCACAGATACACCTTGCTAAGATGTTAGCAGTGCTTTATTTGACTTGTCTAATCATGCAAAATGTTGTTCCTCAAAGCCCATCCTCAGGGTCTGCGTTGGAATTGGATAGCAAACTTCTATTGGCACCCTATTTTTAAGACACCAATTTCATCAACCATATGCTATGCCTTTAGGGTTCTACTCGCAGAGAGTACAAATTGCAGAAACAACCCGCGATGAAAAAGTAGCCAACTGCATAGCAAATCTGAATCTAAATCTTCTTAGCTTAAGAGCATGGGTTAACTTGCCAAGGGGATATTAATTTTATAATATGCGACTTGATGTCAAGAGAACACTTAAACATCCCTTGCACAATTTACCGTGTCAGTTTTATGGGCTATGCACGACAAAACATTAGGAAGCTTCACACATGAAACATCACTGACAGCACACCACATGAGGGAAACCACAGCACGTTTCACTATCTTGGATACAAAATGAAAGTGGCGAATTAAGATTTTATCAAGGTAATTGCCAAGTGCAGTCACTAGAATCTGACTGCAGCTTTGCCTACTACACCAACTTAAACCACACAGAAAACACTTCAATCGTTCAAATTAAGTCAAATTTCAAAACAACTAATCTTTTGGTAGCCATGGTAACCGTAAAAACAGTCATCAAAGTCGTAAAACAGGTTACGTCTTGAGGTAAAATAAAAATTACAGTGTTGAACAAGAGCACCACCTTAGTTAAGAGACGAAGTGCAGCGAAGCAGCTCCAGTCAGCCTTATTACCCTCATTATACGAATGTCATTAATCAGTCAATCAAGGCTTGTGTGACTGTTCCCATACCTAGCCTCGAGGGAGACGCTTTACCATGACTGTACGCAGTTCTGTTTGATGCAGGTAAACCATACGCTGCTGCTCAGGGAAAGTTTGAAATTCACTGGTGTAACTGGATCTCTCAGCTTCTGTAATATCATGTCCTGTTTGTGTTTGAATCATTAATCTTTTATGGGCGGATTTGTAATGGTGAGATGTAGTTTAACACTCTTCCTAATTTGCTCACGATTTAATGACTCGAATCCTAGGCAGTAATTGTAATGCTGTGAAAATGTCTTATTTAACTCATTCAGTGCTACTTGCAAACATACGCGTACATTCTAAGTTTTAGTCTAAGTTCATTTCCGCAGTCATTCAGAGTAGAAGTTACCACAAGATTTACTTGAACTTTCGTTGTGGTAAGCAGCACAACAACAAAAGATGACACTGTTTGCCTAGGGTTCTTTTTGGAAATCCATTAAACACAGCTTCAGAAGTTTGGTGAGATCCCATTCAACAATGTAAACATGTGTCACTTCAGGGCCTTATGGATAACTCTCCAGAAACAAGGCATTGTATTCTGAAGGTTATCTGTTAAAACAAAACCGCAGAATGCGACACTCGCCCAAGGGGACCTGTCAAGCATTTTTTTAGCATTGTCTACGACATCTTAAGTCCCGATCATTCAATAGTCAACAAGGATTTATGAAATACACCTTCGAGTTATTACAGACACATTGTTTTCTGAAGGCCATCCATTAAAACAGAACTACAACAAGTGGCTTTGTCAAGAATACTATTCTCCAAAGGCTTTTTTTCTGTCTCCAGAGCTATTCTTTTAGAATGACAAACTGGTGGACCCAGAGGGTTTGAAGATGCTGGTTCATTAGAAGGACACTCAGCAATATGGACAGCAGTTAAATTGTTTACGTCTCACTTGATTTTTTGCAAATACATGCAGTGGTAAAACTTAGCTGCCTGTACCTTAACAAATTTTCAGTAACTTTCATCAATCAAGAAGTGTTATCCCCGTCACACTTTGGCTTTCGTCACGATCACCCATCATGATATCTCTTAGAAATTGGTGTACCGGTAGATCTGATGACGATTCACGATAAAGACGGAAATCTCTTTAACAGCATGATTTAATACACGTTTTGGCGGTTCTAAGAGTACATTTCCTGAATTTAAAAACAGGCGACAGATGCTTCGACTGACATGACTGAAGACGTATGGTTCAAACATGAAAGTGATGACGCAAAGATCAAAGCGTGACGTAATGCAGTGACCGTAAGAAAGGAGACGGGATGATGACATGATGACGTCAGACAATGCGTGACGTAATCAAAGGATGCGTTGCTAAGTAATATTTACAACAAACAGTCCCTTTTCAAATTTACGACATGAAATTCAGTCAAACCAGCACGCAAAAGCCTGACTTATTTACTCTAAAATTGATAATGAAATTCATTTCCAATTCCTCAGAGCACTTATCCCCCTGGCACATAAAAATGCTCTCAATTCCATCCAATTTCACCAACAAGGATTTCTAAAACAGGGATTTACGACTGAACAATGCCACAAGTAAAGGACTAAAAGCCCTCGATCAAAGGTGCTGCATACATTTACAACAACAAAACGTGGAAGAATATGAGATGGAGGAAGATCAAAGCTTAAACAAGGGTATTATCCAGCTACAAGAGAAACTACTGCACTTTATAAATAATTCATGGAGAAAGGCTCGAAGTTAACAGGTGCAAGGATGAGAAACAGGGCCAGGGGCAAAGAAAGGGACTTAGCAAATCCCAACCCTTTCTTCCAGCTATTAGACCCCGGGGTAAAGCATCTTAAACATTAATGAAAATTTTATGTCACTTTTATGACTGGTCAGTTGCCAATGTTTGCTTTAAGCAAATAATAAAGTATTTGCTGAAAGAAGGTCAGAAGCTGGTTAAGAGCTTTACCTGACCGTATTAGGAAATTTGATACCAAGAAAAGACGATTTCCATCATTCACTGATTGAGGTAAAACAATACTTTTGCCAATGAATGAAATTAGAGATCTTATAACTAGCCCAAAGAAGGGACATCTGCACTGAGTTTGCAGCATCTGTTTTTTAGCATTCTATTACACAATGTTACATTCACGACTGTGGCTGTTGTGGTGGTGACCCAAGGCAGAGATTAAGAAGTTAAACACGTTTTTATCTAGATAAGCCACTAGCATGTGGTAAGAAAAAAATCTGTGACAATCAAAGCATATATCTCAGGGCATCACAGAGCAGATTGGGAGTTGTAAATGATATCCCAAAGACGAGGCAATCTATTACAGTCCTCCCTCGCTATTACGAACCCTTCGGGGTCCAAGGGGTAAGTTCGTAATAACGCCAGAGTTCGTAATAGCGAGGATTCGTCCGTGGGGGCATGATGACCACATTGAGTAGGCTGCCGTCAGCAAGCATGAAGAAATCTGGTACACATTTAAAACACATCTGCAGTTTGAAGCTAAAAAATCATTAAAACATTTATTGCACTAGTCCAGTCAGTCATTCAGCCGAGGCTTGAAACCCAAGCTTGGATAATTTGGTTTGTATTGTACACAACGTAACTGATCAGGGTGAGGAATTGGGTCTCACGGCTGACCAAACACGCCTAAATACACACATGCCATGAAATTTTGGGAGCCACACGTTGGGTTCGTAATATCCGGGAGTTCGTTAAATCGAGGTACGTAATAGCGAGGGAGGACTGTACATCCATCCAACCCGACCCTTTTGCAGAATTCGTTGTGTCCAGCAATAATTCTGCAAAAGGAATATATGTGACTCCATTTTGCAGAACTGGCCCTTGTAAACCCCTTCAGCTAAACCACTTCCACAAAACATACCAATGATGGTCGCTTATCTGCCTTGAGAGTACATGAAAATTCAATGAAATTTTATGTAAAGACACCCATTCATATGCTTTTTCTTTAATTGCCCATATTTTTCAGGCTTCACGCTCCCCAAGTCAGCAAAACACTATTTTTTTAGCAACAGGACAGTTTGTTAAAGGTACAGCACAATAAAAGGACTAATTGCAGCATATTTTATCATTAGTTTTACTGGCAAGTAGGTCAATATAATGCCACAAACATGACAATTAGTACAGACCTCAACTACCCCACACATGGCCTGAAAATGAGACAAATCTTATGCTGATTGAGCAACCGGGCCCTTACACTGATTTAGCAACTGGTCCCCACGATCGAAGTCAGTTTATCATCCACGAACTCACACTTCTCAAGGACATGACAAACTTGATTTGGTAAGTGAACCCAAACTTGAACCCTCATCAAGACAGGGACTACATTGTAATAGTTCAGTCATGCCGATGACATCGTTCACGGTAAACCATTCATTTTTCTCTATCAAACTTGGCATATCGTGATCAGTAATTGTTTTAAAATTGGTCATCACCAGTGTTAGTCAGACCATTAATTCTTCATCTATATTTTACAAGCTATCAATATAGACTTATTAAATTATTTTGTATTTAATTGATCGAGAACTTACTCGTTAAAGATTCATTCATCTTCAAATTTTTCATTTGTAACAGTTTTAATTCAATAACCACACGACTACGAGTACAACACAAGATTACTTCCAATTCTTTTAGCATTAGGTTGACTTGAGATACATGTATTAAAGCTGACGTGAATGAACAAAAACTGGAGATTCCAGCTTTGAAAAAGACCACCACGCCACGGTGGTGGTCAAGAGAAATACAAACGACCATAAGGCACTTTCAAAGCACCTCCAGAACATGATAGGCTACCAGCATATTTGGTGGCGCCACTGTATTCTCCATGAGTCCGTCAATGGAGTAACATCGAGCGATGGCCTCCCAATGACGTCAGCAGGTCGAAGGCGTTATGTTCTTTCGGAACCAGAGAGGAAAGCTGATCACCATTCTATAGTATTCACTTCTTGTTGACATTTATGGTGTTATCCAAGCGCCAGTTGAAAACATTTATGCATTCAAAAACAATACAACACTCATTTGACGTACATCAACGTCATCAGATATCATTACATATACGTTGAGGAAAATTCTTATTTTATTCCTCTGACCTTAATTATCATAATCAATTAAATATTCTTTCTACAAATACACACACATCGCGCAAGTCATGCATGTATTACTGCTCAGAACAAGTACATTGCATTTCTGTGAAAATATATTCAAATGACGAAACTATGGCAAAAGAAATCAAATAAGATTTATATCCAACATGTTTTGCAATGGTACCAATTGGAGTTTCTGAAACTCAGACGAGTGGTGTATTATTTGTTGATGCCGAAGTTTTCGCCATTGTACCATATATATCAACTGGGCGCAAACACTAAAGAACCCTGACCAACCTCATACTCAGGTTCCTACGGATCGTACTAAGTCTATCAGGCTCTATCACTTGGACACTATCTCTTGATGTGTCTCGATTGAAAGCCTGAGATTGAATACAGTGGCGCCACCAAATAGGCGGTAGTCTACCATGTTGTGGAGAAACTCCGAAGGGCGTTCGCACTTCTGCAGACCACCATACTGTGGCGCTGTGGTTTTTGTTCATTCACGTCAGCTTTAATATGGTTGAATACTTTGATTGAATACCTACCTTAGCTGCCCTTGTTGTTGCCTTGAACCTCTCAAGCCAAAGGGACTGGAAAAAAGAAACATCTGTGACAGAGCTCTTCATTTCTCACATAACACAGTATGGAAACTAACAATTATGATCGGATGACACATGTATGCATCAAATGATCTTTGTCAAGAATGAAGTTCAAGTAATAGAACTAATCAACTTTTTTACGACTTCATATGTACCCGGTACAATGATTTTGAGTTTTGAGTCCCAAGGTCCTCCCCGGGCAAGACCTACCCTGAGTGCATCCATGATGTCTGGCTGATCAGCAGCGCTTGGGAATGTTGCTAATAATGGGCTGTGGATTACCTCTGAAAACAGAACACCGATAGTTTCCTTCTGGACATCAACCAACATGTGCTGCCACCTCATATTACAACACAGAACTATCCAGATGATGGACAGTTACTGGTATAAAAATTCACTGGAATATTGGCTAATTCAAGCTATCTCACCTCCCATTTCACACCATCATCTAGCTAAGATTCTTACACAAGAAATAGTGCTTCATATATCATTTTCAAGAGGTTTCCGTCTATTCTGGTAGCATTATAACAATACAACAGGTATGAATTTACATCTATTATTACAGTGCTGTCAGACAACAAACCTGTGGACTCGATGTCAACCCTGTCTCGTAGCAGCTCATCAGCCAACACTTGACGGTAGAAGGAATGGAATGGAAGGTGCAGGGTACTGGCCACCAGCACATCCGGTAAAGTGCTGAAAAATGTTTTGAATGTTCGTCACCAAACATACAAATTACAACAGTCACCAATTAGCATTGAAAACATCAATAGCAAACGCATACGACAACGTTGTCAACCAAAGTTTAGGCAATTCTAAAGCAGTTTCCATAGCTACAATAGTGCACAAGTTACCAACAGGTAGCCAGACCAGATACTGGCAAGAGATGAATTCCATGGCACCAATTACTCTCAGAAGTAACCCACCATCTCTCAGGGCTAAAAAAGTTGCATTGATAAAAAATATTGAGTTGAGAACCGAGCGCCAAATTCGGCATTATTGGTTCTATAGACAATATTGGGCGATTTTTTAATGTAATGCAGGAGGAAACCGGAGTGCCCGGAGGAAACCTGCGCTGTCAAAGAGAGTCGCCCTCTCTATCACATGAGACACGGACCCGACCGGGAATCGAACCCGCGATCTCAGAGGTGACAGGCGCCGATGTTTCCATTGCGCCACTCTGACAGCCCGATGCATTGATGATTATTAGGCCCTACTTACTCCATCAGTTCTTTCTGCTCCTTGTTTGGTGTGGCAATTTTGACAATGAACCGTGGTTGTTTATTTCCAGACATCAACGTTCGGAACATACTGGACTGTGCTTTATAAGAGAAGAAACAGCAATTATCAGTATAACCTGACTTAATTGCACCAAAAATCCATTGATTGTCCATGGATTTTTGATAGCTGCCATTCTGATTATTGATGATGTGGGTGTCTGTTTGCTGCGATGTCAGACATTTGTGCTTGCTGAAAAATTTGCCCAAATTCTACATATAATGACACAGATTATGGCTGACAAATTAGTGATGTAGAAGTTCAAAGCAACAAAATTGATTAATGTAAGCCAGCTTTCAGTATCAGAGAAAGAGAGTGATGAGAAAATTAGAATTTCTTGGCTACCGGTATATAATATAATACATGTACAGCCTGAATCAGAAAATCCCTGCTACCATGGGCAAAAAAAGATAACCCAGTTAAGAAAACAAATGTCCCTCTAACTAGGAAGATGAAGAAGCTGGTATAAGACAGCATATCTGCACCACACATGACCTGCTCTTCCAGTATTAAATGAATCCACATACCAGTATCAATAACACAAAACCTCTAGATAAACCGGATTAAAAATACTGTACATAACTCCCTCCGTTTATGGAGGACTTCACTGCCTGGTGGCGACAGGCAAACTGAACTTTAGCAATCAATTATTAAAGAAGATCAAAAACATCCAAATATAAAGGTTGAGGAGGGGAGGGGATGAATTTAAGACAATGGGAGTGACAATGGGATGATCTATAAAACAGGCAATTCACCTTAGATCAGGAATTCGTGGCACACAAAAATATGAAAATTTTTGGATCATGCAGTGAAGCCTGTGCCACCAACAAAGATAAAAGGCTTGTAAGTGATGCATTTCCAAGCAATATTGAACCTCGAACCTATGGTACATACCATTCGAAGCACTACTAAACCGGCGGCCCTTTTCATAATCTGGTGGCAAAATGTGAAAGTTAATTAACTTTAAAGGGAAGTAACCAAAGTGAAATGCCGAACGGTCCCCAGATATCCAGATCACCTTCCGAAGAGTGCATTGCATACCGGTAATTTGCTATGTTTCAAAGTGTCCTCCAATAAAATCTCTTACACCTAACTACCCTTCAGAGTTTAGCTTTAAAGCCGAAGTAGGCCTATGAAGGTAGTCATATTCCTACAGAACATGGGGAAAGCACTTCTAATGCAGAACTGGGCTTCGTGAAAATCCTGCACAGACATACGTAAGATTTGCATTTGCTGTAAGCCAAAAAAGAAGCTCCTGTACAGAATGCAGGCTGAAAAGGCGAGAGATATTGCGCTAATTACGAGTGTCAACTAGACAGGGCCTATATGTACTCAAAGAAATAGTTGATCTGGAGAAGGAAATTTTCCCATATTCAATACAGTGCAATCTTTGTAGAGCTGAAACTGAAGACAGAATGAAGTGGAAGCAGGAAAATGACGAAGACATTTTCGTTGAAGGTTATTGTATCAGCCGTGATTTCATTGGGAGTGTCAGCCTCTTTCAGGAAATCAACACGGAATGTGAAGAGACTCCAATAAATACACTGCTCAACAATGAAATGAAATGTTATGGAGGGAGTTAAAGTGCTGTTTGATGACCAAACAAAGCAGATATGTGATGTTATGTAATATTATACAAACAGGTAATAGGTATGATCTCACATTGTAGACCATTTCTAGTAAACTAGGAGAGATTCTGTGTTACATGGGGAAGACAACATCAGAAAGTTTCAAAATGAACACTTTGTTTAATTCCGTGAACATCGGCTTGCATTCTGATAAATTTGGGACATCTCTCAACCTTTAAAAGCTGTACAAACAGATTTCCTTAGGCTTGCAAGCTACAAAAGCTATTAATACAGCATTGTTATGAGCAATCTAAGCACCTACCCAGGAGATTGTTCAATACTTATTTCATTGCTATCTTGGTGTTATCCTGGCATTATCTCCTTTAGGTTTATAACGCCAGCAGAACAGATGCCTTCTAGGCTACGAAAATACGAACTAAGTTTTGAACAACCCCTGGTAAAAAAATCTCGAAAATCAAGGAGTTGTTCATCAAGTGCAAACCCATTTGGAAGCACCAGTGCACATTTTAGTACCACATTATCAATAAGGCAGGGCAACTTTCAATATGGCTGGAAAAGCCGAATACTCAAGAGTATGAACTGCAACTGAAATTTTCAGAGTTGGGATTCCTCTTGTCAGCTTCTTCTCATACTTCTCAAGAGGCATTCAACCTTACAAATTTCAACCTTACAAATTTCAAGTGAGTTAAAAATGTTCGTCACGAAATAAAGAAGGCCGCGAAATAAGGATTTAATGAAGTCATGAGTTTGCTACTTGGGGAACCAAGCTCTTTTTTAACAGTGCACGCATGCTACAAGCATTGATTCCCATATGGAATATGCGGTGCAAGGGGTTTATACAATATAAACTTGCGTGATTTCGGGAAGTGTTACCAAATTAACATGCAAGCAAGCATGCAATGTATCTTTACTAACCATCTGCAAAGAGAACAAGTGTTGTATCTAATAATTATTTGATAAAGCATGAATATGGATGTGAAAATGCCTCATCTGGAGGTGGTTTGCTGAAGCCATGTTTATGTCCTATGAAGGAAGGATGTTCTAAATGAAGTGGATTCCTCTTATAGTTGACCATTTTGCATTTATTTACCAGTAACCTCATCATGTTATAACTCTGGAGAGCAACTGACCTAAACGCCGAGCAGCATGGTGCGAAGTTTCAGAAGTTGGCCTACAGGCCAACAGAATACACCTGTGGTTCAGAGGTCACAATCAATGATGGCAAACAAGGGGCAGAAAGCCAACAAGAAGATGAATCTACTATATTGTTCCAGTATTATGTAGGAGGAGCTACAACATCAAGTGTTTTTTGTATTAGAGTAACATGCAAATGGAATGAAACACATTTAATATCTGCAGAGGAAACACAACATATACCGGTACGTACAAGTAAATCTCCGACTAGAACTATGCCAAGTACGGTAAGCCTACAGCATTCTAGTCCACACATTTTTATAAAGACAATAAACAGACTTGCAAGACAGTCATAACTGACCATAAAAAGCTACTGGAGACCACAGAGTAATTCATGTGAAACAGCACCTTTTACCCGGTACTTTAAAATACACACAACAGTAGCGACACCAATTAAAAACACCATCACATGTTTTTACAAATTCACCGAACCTCCAATGCCATAAATATTTGCCAATTTGAAATCAGTCACACCTCTCAGCAGGAGAAGTTCCAGAACTGAAGCTCAGCTTTGGTGACTCAACGCCACAACATTCTGTGAATTTTACAGAAAAAGCTGTGGACTACAGATCTGTTTGTCATGGCACTGAAGGTGATTCACCAAGTGGTTAATTGGCTGGCTGACGATTTACTGAGACCAATAAAGCAAGAAGCTGACTCCCTTCAGAAGACGACCACAATTAATACCCAATCACCCACCTCCCCCACAGCATGGTTTCCGTTGTGCTGGAAGAGGCTTTGGACGCCTCAGCCTTCCTATAAGAGGATGACAGATGATGGTTTATATGATATCTAAATGAAGATCACTACAAAAACCCAATCATAAGGCAAGGCTGACTGAAGTCGTTTGCAGTAGTGCACAACCCGAAAATTATCGGAAGACATCATTACGTATACTCTTTTCCAGGAGAAAAGTTTTGTTACAATACATGTACCATAATAGTGCCCAGGAGTTTTTAAACCCCCTCCCCCAAACTATGGATTGACACAACAGCCTGAGAGAGAGAGAGAGAGAGAAAGGACAACATAAATGCAAATTCTGTGAACTTTCACTCACATTTTGATATTAAGGAACAGATAAGACATAAGAATCCCAAACTACAGTATGACAAAACTCAGATCAAACTAGAAGAAAAGAGAAACAGGTATTCCCAAGGAATATAGTGACACAGGAGTTTCTCATGCAGGACCTACAACCATGGCGATCGCAGTGGCCCGTACCACTTCTAGTAATGCCATAGATGGCCTAAAGCATTGGTCTAAAGGACCTCAACAACAGCAACAACTTACTCCTTGTCAGGTATACAAGTATGTACGACAGGATGATATACTTACGCTGTGGTGGGGTAGGGCCTAGAGATATACAGAGAATACAGCACAGGGCTGGGAGCGACATTCAAAATTGACCAATCATAAAAAGCACAGACTCTGATGAGCCGTTACTAGAGAGGAGAGACTATGAGAGCGACATCATGAAGAAGGAAATGTACATTTAATAGTTCAATTTTGCCTCAACGGGAATAGAGTAAAGTAGGCTCTAGCAGAACATACAACTGATAACAGCCTAACGATTTACGATGATTATGAATAAGAATTTTACACATTCTGAGGTGGTCAGTGTGATATTGTAAATCCTGAATATAGATACACTCAAATTTCCAGGCCATGCAAACAAAAGAATGCAAAGTGCAGAAGTAAGAGTAGAACATTCTGGAAAGCTCTGCTCTGAGACAAGAGCTAAAACATCATGATAATGGCAAACATTCTTAACAGCTACTGATAATTAAGGAGTTGGACATCATGAAGATTTGTGGGTATGATTATTAGTAGTTGGATGAAGAACATTAGGGTGAGATGATTTGATATCAAGGTGGAGCTACTTGTAAATCCATTATCGCTGGCTACAGTCTACTAACCTTTCCTAGAGATGTTGGCCTCGACCTCAACTCCTTTCTCAAATGGAGTCCCGCCATTCACTGGCAAATCAAAATTTCTGAAATATGACATATTTTTTTGTAAATACATGTACATCAAACTTACAAAGATACATAGTGAGTATACTTGTAGTCTGGCTGGCAAAGCCAATGACCAACTCTATGGGAACATTCTTGGAGAGACACACATAAATACATACCCATATTCCAATGTAGCACATCACTAGCAGCAAAAGAAGTGGAAGGAACCACAATGAAAGCGACTTACTTGTTTGGAACTGGAGAACCGTTGGCCTCAAACAAAGGAAGATGAGCCCATCCACAGCTCATTTCATTCTCTTCTTGGTTTGTCTGAAATGTCATCAACCAAAATGAAAATACTTATCTACATACAGACCCCCACATATCTTAACTTAGCAGCTTTAAGAATCTGAACTAAATGGGTTACAGAGGCAATCAGTGTGAATGGCTATAGGCCTAGAACTGACATGATGAGGCCATGGCCTTTTCTACTTTAAGGCAAGCTATCAGTTACTTACTTCTCTCACAAAGCGCACAGCAATCTCAAACAGGATACCTAAAAAGAATTTCAATGAAATCTTCAGGAACAATTTTAATACAGTAAAGACATACTATTCTCCAACGGTAGGAACGCCGTAAGGAGTCCATGACTCAGAACTCACAAGAAAACTTCTCAATGACACAGCTATTCAGATTTTCCAACATCTAAAGATTTGACCCTAGAACAAGGATTCAAGTCACAAACCTTACCTAGATTTGATTCATTACCATTCGTTCTGATGAAAAATTCACCAAAATCAAATGTCCTTGCCAGATCATTGTTCTGAAAATGGATTCAAAATGTGACAACTGATGCCATTACTTTGTCACCAACAGGCAACAAGTACACGACAGAAGGCATTTCAGCAATAGAAATACATGAGAACAAAAACATCAGAGCCGGATCTGCTGCAGCACTCACCTTGTTATTAAAACCCCACACTTTTTGTTCTTTATCAGTAGTAAAACCTCTCACAGTGTGTATGTTACTCAGAATCTGAAAGTAACAAATGACAGATACAAGTTTTAAATCAGTTCAATCCTACCTAGCTTCCTTGCAACACGTATCTGCAATATTTGTATTTTACATATACAAATTACCAGTACAGTGAGGCGACTTACATTTTCTCCATCAAAAAGACAAACGCGGATGTGTCGGCTCAGGACTTCAACACCTACAAACAAATAAGAAAGGAACTCCATGACAAGGAATAAGGACGAGAACTACTGAGGAACAAAACTTCAACAAGAAGCAGCAGCAACAACAGACACGAAAAGTGTCATTATGGAGTGTGTTGGTTTGAGCTTACCCGTGCCCGGTAAGGGTATCTGTCGACATGCTTGGAGTTGCAGAATTCTCTGGGTACGAACACTTCGTGCTCTTATCTAGAACAGGAGAAGTGATATGAAAGAATGACACTGAATACTCTCAGTCAGCCAAGTTGCTATTTGTAGTACGAAAGCCCGAAACAAGGCAGAGAGTTTGGGCAGCAGTACTAATTCTTTGTGTGAATACTCTGTTTTGAGAGAGAAGTTGAACACGATGAGATTGATGAAAATGACTTTGTGTCAGTTTACCAACATTGCAGAGTACCATTCTCAAGCCACTAACAAAATATCATTACATCACTATCACTGCCAAAATTATGAGATTTTAGCATCAAATGTCAAGAATCATCTGGCTACATACCTTGCCTAGGGACGGATTGTAGAAGAGATCACGGTAGAACAAGTTGGACGTGCTCAATTTTGGGGCCAGATAGTTCTTCATAGTGAAATGATCTAAAAAGTAATGTGACATAGGCAATGAATTATGGTCATCGATGTGTTTGCTCATTCACAAGATTTACTTCTGATGGAATATGCCTTTTTTGTTTTTCCAAATCAAGTGGACAAGAACAATGTACATGTATATCGTCATGCTGATGACAAAGTCAGATTGAAATGTGCATTTTTTTAAAGCTGTATAATGTGGGTATGATTTTCTTCACTGAGAAAAGCTCCACTAAAAAACATCTACATGTGGGAAGTACTAGCTCAGCACAATATCAAATTACATGTAATCAAAATTAAATAAGGATGTAAAAATCTCTTGTTCCAATCATATTGGACCGCACTGACTCAAATCGAACGAGGTGAATGGTGTCCTTGCATGGTGAAGAAAACTAGAATTTAATACAGAATTGGTTGGGAAAGGATATGAGGTAGATGTGCATTATGATCCTTGATTGATTAAGAGCTGGGAATCAAACAGAATGACTGCTGATGAACCTACACACTAACAAAAAGAGACCAATAAAATGTACTCTGGTGCCCAGATTTAGGTTTCAAATGGACCAGGGACATACGGAATTTCCTGCCTCAATCAAATATTTTCCGTTGGTTTCCACTTTTGAAAGTGAACATTTCATATGCCCCAATTCTGGAGTGCCTCCTGTCAAACATCTGACAGACATTTAGCCAGTGATAAAACTGGCTAAATGGTGCTGGCGATTGATGCCTTATGCGAGGGTCCATGGGTTCGGGTTATGCTATGGAAGCTATGTCTTTCACCTTAGAAACCTGTTATTATTTTGTGCCCCTGATAAAACTGGTTATCATGCCCCTGATAATACTGGTAGATACAAAATGTAGTTCATAACAGAAGACATTGAGTTTCTTAAAGGACTATTTCATGCACGTTTGGGGATGACAATTAGTTGTGATTGAACTAGAAATAGTGAGCAGCTTCATGAGGTATGTGTGGAGGGTAAGTGCAATCATATGTATAAGAAGCAAAAATGTGACCTGTGCCAGCAGACTCTGCAGAGTGAGTCTGAATGCGCAGAGAAGACCCAACATGTACCAACGGATTGTTGATTTCAGTATTGTCTGGCCATTGTGAAATTTGACTCTGTCAATTTCTAGAGTTGTTCTCTGGTGTGATCTGGAATCTTCTTTCCGGCGCATTCCGACTCATTCTGCATTCTAAATCATTCTGCTGGCATGGGTCACAAATGTATTTTTTAATACCCAGTCACCATATTTACATCAGTACTTCAACCCAAATGTTACGGTACTTGCAACACCAAATCAATATAGTATACATGTATATTGTTGATAGGGATCGGCAATATGTGTGTACGGATTGGTAAATGGCTCACTTCAGTGTATTTCTCTTCTGGGTCGAAAGTTAACAGAAAAATATGTAACAATTCCAATCCTATTCCGAATTGACCAATCATTAGGCCAATCCTCAATAGCTTCTTTGCCAAAGCATCCTCTGCTCAGAATTCCTTAGGAGTTTCTTTTGTTGGAAGTCAAGTACAACAAAAATACTAGAAATACACAGAAGTGGCCAAAGTGTAAAGTGAGAGTTGTATGTCACTACTAAAATCTACGATGATCACCTGTGTAGAGAGGATCTGAAAATGGTATGATCATGGAACAATGTTAAAAGTGGTAAACAGAATTTAAGAATAGAAAAAGAAACTAATGATGATACAAGCTAGCGGATTTTTATAATACTGGTACAGGTATGAAATACATGATCATTGATCATGTCTCGATAATGAAAACTAACAAAACCAATATAAATCTTTGAAAAGACAAACTATCACGTGGCACATCATAGCAAGGTGCCTCCAACGAGTATCCCCTACCCAATTCAAGACAACAGAAAACAATGATTTTGCATTTTGGGGCTATTTCTAACAGACTACACTAAATGACTGCAAATAACACCTTGACGTAGGGAGAAAAACACAACGTAGTCATTGTAAAATAAGGTAGTACCCGGTACATAAAATGTGATGAATAACACATACCATCTTCTCGGAACTTAACCAAGGTGCATTGACGGAATCCTGATGGGATAGCACCCATTGTGTGAAGAACATCAGTTACGCTGGTCTGAAATTGAGAAAATAAGATAAGACTCTGTCCCTTATATAAATCATAGACAGATTTCTGATTGACTGTTCTATATTTTTATCAGTAGCCCCTCAAAATATGCAGTAGTCTTTTTACAAATAAAGTGATGCTCCTGTACGTTTTACTGTGATATGGGGTCATATGAATAAAGACCAGCAAATGCATTTACTTCAGATTTGTAAACAGCATTGCCTGGTGCATTTGTATTGCAAAATTCAAAGTAAAAGCATTTACTAGTCTTTATTCAAATGACCAAGTCTCAAAATGCTTTACTTATTCTTGTCTGGAACGATGGAGCAAGTCATTTTTTGAGTGAACCTACCTCATTTAATGCAGATCGGATGCCACTCCACAACATTTTACCACTGCAAGGAAAAAGCATCTGAATAATATGTCATTTAAGCAGGATTTTCTTTGTTTGAAGAGTGCAACAAATATTGATACATGTACCAGTCGGTACGAAACTCAAGACCAACCATGGTACGCTTTCTGCACTAACTTGCAACTACATGTCTGCGGTATGAAATTTTCATACACGTAGGATGGGGCCACCCAGTTATAATTACATGTACATACATGTAGATTTAATAACTCTGCCTACCTTTTCTTTTCCCCCTCAGCAGGGGCTTCAACTTCTGAAAAGAACGTGAAAAATCACTTGCTGAGATCCACTAACCGGTTGATCTTGAGAAAAGTTTGACATGAAATGGTCACTGGAACATAGTTGATGAACTGAGGTATCAGAACATGGATGCTGTCAAACCCACATTCAATCTACTCAGTCAATGTTCGTTTGATTTCATCAAATTTCGGACCAACGGCAACAGATGTCAGTTGAAAGGAACACTCAATCTATTCAATGCAGAGGAGTTTCAAATTTGGGTATCTTTGGCAAAGATTGAGGCAGCACACTTCTGCTAAACTGTGAACACTCCCACCAACTACAGTAAGTGGACACAACTGACAAACACTGAAAATAGAAGGGCATACCTGGTGTCATTAGTTCTGGGAATGGCACATACATCTTAAGATAGGTGTTGGGGACCATTCCCTTCCTTCCATTAGCATCTTCTGCCTCCCACCACCCACCACCATCTCTGAAGACAAAGAAGACAACGTACCATGACATTTGTTACATATCACGTTTTGGAATGGAGTGAAAAGGCAATTTTCACTCCATGAAACAGTCGGGGTTTCATTAATTGCAATCTTTTGGAAATGACCTCTAGTCACAGATGCACAGTCCACTAAGTCTGGCAGGAAGAGTCGGTAGACTAAAAATTTTTGCACCAGTTTCCCACCAGACTGAATGAGTATGCATGAATTCCAAGTATTTTGAAGGAATGATCCGCGATGGCAGCAAGTGAAACAAAACTGATCTATAGGTTATGCACATCCAGGCTATGAGTACTTCTATCTCCAGTGAACATATTTGACTGTTATGTTGTAAATCAAGGCACGATGAGGAGTGGCTGGCATCAAACAAACAGATATTTGTCTACTGCTTGGAATGAAATGGTCCATGGACCGGGTGCTCACCGGGTTGGACATAATAGTCCAATGACAGAGGGAGGTACATAACAGTTATGAGCAATCTCGGTCAAGTCATTCCCAGGTAGGACTTTGATGATTTTTGGGTTATGCCACCTGGCGGCCCTACTTGATGTCCGATCGGGCCAGAACTTCACATGCACATAAAGGTCATCTGCAGGGGACAACATAGCACATTGGAGCGCTTTGGGTCAAGTCGTTCCTGAGTTACAGCACTTTGATGATTTTCGGGTCACGCCATCTGGCAGCCATATTGGACGTCCGATCGGGCCGAAACTTCACATGGACATAAAGGTCATCTGCAGGGGGCNATTACCAGTTGTTACCGCTTGGTGTCAGCAGCGCATGGGACATCACAGCTCATTAACATTTGAGAATAATTTCCACTTCAAACGGCCGTGTGGCAGCCACACCGGATGTCCAATCGGGCCGAAACTTGGTATTTTTTAAGGTACCCTTCCAATACATGTTTGTGCAAAATATGAAGTCGCTCGGTGAAATAATGACAAACTGTGGCAGGTTCGTCACTTTTGTCGAACTTTGACCTCTGTGACCTTGAAAAGTAGGTCAAATCAAAAACCCGTTACAAATGTCATGTATCCTCATTAGATACACCTATGATAACAACTTGGAGATGATCCAGTCATTAGTTCAGGAGTTATTGCACTTTTTGTGTTTTTGGTTTTGGCCACCTGGTGGCCAAGCCAACACTCGAATCGGACCGTAACTTGGTGTCATGGGTCATCTGACCTAGGGCTATGTATGTACCAAGTTTCAGATCAATAGCCCCAGCCGTTACGAAACGTGCCCTGCTAACGGAACACGACGACGACGACGGACGCTTCACCATCGTAATAGCTCACCCCGGTGAGCTAAAAAACTGATTATTGTTGATCACCCTTTTGAAAGAATGGTCAGAACATCTCCTTTTTTGAAGCTAAGGTCTTGTTCCTGGTCTCCCTGATAATCGTTCATTGCCTCAAACTTCTTCATCTGAAATTGAGAGACACAGGGAACAGTTAAAACCAATATATTAACAAAACAAACCAGAATAGAAACCTTGACGCAGATATTACCTAATGAATGCTGTGAGGACAAGATGCAGGTGTACTTGAACTGACAGGGAGTGCAACTGGTCATGAAAACAACCAAGTTTTTCAGAAACAAATTTCTACCTACTGTATCGAACCATTTGGTAGGTCGAGTCCTACTTACCACAATACTGTCTTCTTCTTCGTCCTCCTGGTCCTGGTCCTCGTCTTCTGCTTCTTCCTCCTCTTCTTCCTCTTCCTCTTCTTCTCCTCTGAGACAAATTTAAGAGACATTGAATGACACCTCAATAGACTTGCAAAACATGACACTTATCTCTCATTTAAATCAAGCTAAAATTCTAAACAATCTGAGGATAAGAGAGTAAAAATGAACTTACTCCTCATCAACTTCTTCCTCTTCTCCCTCCTCCTGTCCTTCATATTCTTCTTCCTCTTCTTCTTCACCCACAGATTCTTCTTCTTCTTCCTCAGATTCATACTCAGACTCTAATTATTGAAGAAAAAGCAACATGATTCATCACTGATAAACATCATGAGGGAACAATCAAATCTTGAAAAAAAGGGCTTTTCCATTATTCATATATTGTCTTATTCTAGTTACAAGAAATCACACAGTTTGATACATAATTACTCAAAGATGACTGAACTTAAATGAAATTTTTTGGTCGAAGCAAAGTCCTTACCCCCTTCTTCTTCTTCTTCTTCTCCTCCTTCTTCATCTTCATCTTCCTCCTCTTTGCTAAAAGTATGATGATGAATTAATACGCACAGGCATCAGCATGCTGTCATCAAACAATGACAAAAAGTAAAGAAAGTATCAGTATCGACAACTCGAAATCAGTATTTGAAAAGACATAGCAGGAATTTCAAAAGAGCAGTAGGTTTCACCAGGAATAGTCACTCACCTGCTTTCAATGACCTCCTTAGCCTCATCAGGGTTTAACTTGTTCATCATTTTTTGAAGTAAATTCTAGGAACAGAGAAAAGTTAGAAAACATGTTACGGTATAGGCCTATGTTTGTAGACCAAAGCCTGTGGAGAGGTGGAGCATTTGACTTGCGTTCAAGAGACCCCTGTTCAATTCTTTGTCAAGTAAGTTGATACTATGTACTCCTAAAAAGGAGTCTAAAAGGGTGGAGCAAATGAACTGCCAGCAGCTATGTTCCACCCCCACCCCCACCCCAAAAAACAAGAGGTTTCGGGACATATTCCAAAGTTTATGATAATGCCATACCTGTTGAGATTTCACACTCCTGACTTCTGCCTTTTTCTTGGCATCGAAATCCTCAATTTCTGTGGGTTCTTTGTCCTGAAGGAGAAGAAAGATGAATCAATGGACTGACCACCATCACAAAATTTTGTTTCAGATTCTCCGACATCATCAAACTGAAGAGAACCAAACATAAATTTGTCTGATCTGATCTGCATGCAGCCCCCAACTTTTTTTTCTCACACTGCCACCATTCCCAAAATCTTGGGACCACAACCCATTTTAAAATAGCAGAAATTAAAAAGACAAAGCTGAAAAAGAAATCATACCTCAGCACATTTTTCCACTTTCTCCATTAGTTTATTCCCAGCAGCCATCAAGTCACTGCATCTAAAAAATAAAATTATTAATTTGAAAATAAAGAGTCATCACTGGAAACTGAAGAAGATGAAATGGTCCATGGACCATGTGCTCACCGGGTTGGACATAACAGTCTCATGACAGAGGGATGAGCAATCTGGGTAAAGTCATTCCCGAGTAGGTGCACTTTGGGTCACGTCGTTCCTGAGTTACAGCACTTTGACGATTTTCGATTTACGCCACCTGGCGGCCATATTGGATGTCCGATTGGGCGAGAACTTCACATGCACATAAAGGTCATCTGCAGAGGGCCACATAGCACATTGGAGCGCTTTGGGTCAAGTCGTCCCTGAGTTACAGCACTTTGATGATTTTCGGGTTACGCCACCTGGTGGCCATATTGGATGTCCGATCAGGCCGAAACTTAACATGCACATAAAGGTCATCTGCAGGGGGCCACATAGCAAATTGGAGCACTTTGGGTTAAGTCGTTCCTGAGTTACAGCACTTTGATGATTTTTGGGTTACGCCACCTGGTGGCCATCTTGGAAGTCAAATCAGTCCGAAATTCGACATGCATGTAAAGGTCATCTAGAGGGATGTAAATATCAAATTTGAGCACTCCACGTCAAGTCGTTCCTGAGTAATAGCAGTTACTTGATTTTCAGGTTACGCCACCTGGCGGCCATATTGGATGTCCAATCGGGCCGAAACTTGGTATTTTTAAAGGTACCCGTCCAATGCATGTTTATGCAAGATATGAAGTCTCTTGGTGAAATAATGACAAACTGTGGCAGGTTCGTCACTTTTGTCGAACTTTGACCTCTGTGACCTTGAAAAGTAGGTCAAATCAAAAACCCGTTATATATGTTATGTATCCTTATTACATACACCTATGATAAAAATTTGGAGAAGATCTAGTCATTAGTTCAGGAGTTATTGCACTTTTTGTGTTTTCGGTTTCCGCCACCTGGTGGCCAAGCTAAGAGTCGAATCGGACCGAAACTTGGTGTCATGGGTCATCTGACCTAGGGGTATATATGTACCAAGTTTCAGATCAATAGCTCTGGCGGTTACGAAACGTGCCCTGCTAACGGAACACGACGACGACGGACGACGACGGACGACGACGGACGACGGACGCACAACCATTAAGCTCACCACGGTGAGCTAATAAAGATGAAGAATTATTTCATTACCATTATTTGCTACCATTAGGTCTTTTCTAGAGTTTCAGATTGTAAAGTTCCACTTGAAAAAGACCCCGGTTGGGGTCGAAAATTCGTGAATTCTGGAGATTGACTTCTTGTTTATTATCATTATTTGCTAGAATTACTGAATGGGTTAATACTTTTGGCTAATTAATGTCCTAAAGGGTGATATTTTAAAAGAAACTTTATGTAAGAGGGCTGGTAGTGTCCCTTTCAGGATTAGGTCTTTCAATGAGTACCTGGTAAACTGAACTGGACTGAGTCTTTTTGTTAATTATCTATTGATTTTTAGTTTGCCCTGTTTGTGAAAGGGATCTGTTCTGCTGGAAACTGACATAGGATTTTGAAAACAAGAAACTTGTTCCAACTCTTAGTGAAATGTGGCGTAGTTTATTCTTGGCTTTTTCTTGGCTTTACTGTGTGTATTTTGAGCAGAACACTCTTGGACTACCACGAGCAGCAGGTGGAATGGACTCCTGGGGTGGCCACATAGAAACTCAGCTAGTGCTTCAACAGCCTATTGGTGTTAAAATGCATGGAAAAATGTACAGCACTATCGGCAGATGGGCTCCGCTAGTGCTAGCGGAGTTTCTATGCGGCCACCCCTGGAGGACTGTGACTGTGTCATGTGTGTGGATTCAGACTTACAAGGAACTGGGAAGTGTACATGTATATTCATAGCTATGACGCTGAACCAGCAGTGTTTGCATAGATAAGTTGCTATTCCACTTCTTCATTAGAAAGGCAGACAAAGCAGGTTAAGCCATGGTGATGATATCAGCATGAGTATCAGGCAAAGATGAACGAGTGAAGATTGCATTGTGTGTTGCAGATCCAAAACATCAAACCATCAACAGCTTTTGTAAAACTCCATCTTTCAAGAGTTACAACTTTCAACAATGTTTTGCTTCCCTTCTTACTTTTTATAAAGTTTCTTGACATTCTTATCTTTTGGGTTGATTTCATCCAGGCCATTTGTTTTTGACGTGCATTCCGAAAGGGCATCATCAACCTGAAAGTGAAAAAAAAGGACAACTGAATATCGGAACCAAGTGAGTAAGCTAGGACTATTTCATTATATTAGCCTAGGCCTAGTCAGTAATCTCGACACGACAGCTCTCACCCAGCAGCAGTATGACTAGGCCTACATTATGTGCCATAAATTGTGGACCATGTTTACGAGCATTGGATGCACTACGATGTCACGTCACTTGAAAGCATGGGTTACACAATAGGCCCCTTTCGAAAGTCTTCAGCGGGTAACAACAACATCCTTGCCCCAGGTTATTACCCACTGAAGACTTTCAAACAGGGCCTATATTACTATTAGCCTACCCTAGCCTTCTATAAATACATAGGCCTAGTAGTTGGTGCTCTTCCTTCCAGTGATTTACTGATTAACCCGTGGCGTGTGCAAATCAGAGGTAGTCTTTGGCCTATCTAGGCCTACACACATTAAAGGAGCACGGTATTGGATCTCAAATGCGTTATTTGACTGCCGACGTAGAGGGAGCCACCTAGCGGCGGTAAGACGAACTACAAAAATGCATTACAAAATGTACGCAGTAAACATGGTAAATCGGGTCATTCGCCAAAACGTAGGTAGGCCTAGACCCTCGGGTTGGAGAGTGGCGCGGTGGCGCCCGCTGTCGAGAAAAAGCGGCAATACCGTGCTCCTTTAATGTGCTGTATGTAGGCCTACGGTAAAAAAAAGGCATTAGGCCTAATGTAGGCCTATGTAGACAGACAAACACACAAACACGCGCGCTCCTCCTGCTGCCCCCCCCCCCCCACACACACACACACAGTCATGACAGTGTCAGTGATGAGTGATGACACACTGCACACGTCACAGCGTGAGACGGGAGACAGGCAGATGAACTGAGATTTTATTTAGGCCCTCCTACCTTCTTTTTGAAGCCATCGGCTTCCTTCAGAGTAGTTTGCAAAGGACTTGCTTTAGGCATGGTAGCTATTTAGGAGTTATATACCACGCAGAGTGTTTTCACGTGTTTAGTTACGTTGTTATCAGCTATTTTATTCACATTTTCACAGCCTTGTCAACATGTAAACACAAACATGACAAAAGATCGGGGTTCAGGAATGGTGATCACGTCTCAGGCCCCACGGGCCTGAAACGGCATCACGTCTCAGGCCCCAAATTTGCCGTATTGCGCATGCGTATTAGGTCATAAATATTTCCTTTTTGGGTCAATAGATGGCGTGTACAGCTAATTCTAATTCTAATAATAAACGTGAATCTTTGAAGTTTCTGGTTTGTATAACAGACAAGAGATGGCGTGCGAAGCGACGCATTTTGTTTTATGTTTTCATGGGCTGGGATTTTGAATTTGAGGGATAGTTTGGCGTCCTTAACAGGTCATGAGTGTGTATTTATAACACGGCAGTTTCATTGGGTGGGGAGGCCTTTTGCATTCTCTTTTTGGCCTACCGGTATAGGGCCTATGCCTATTGATTTAAGAATCACTGATCTTTGTCCACGTCTGTATGAATTATGATCATTTTGAAAACAACTTTGGAAATTAATGCACAACTCTCAGGCCCGGATCCAGAGGGGGGCACAGGGGGCACGTGAGGGGCAATTATTTTCTTACTGCATTTTTGGAAATCGTCAGCTGTTATTTCTTGCCTACGATGCTGGGAAATTACATCTCCTTCTCAGAGCTTGTATTTTTCAAAATTCCCGCGGGGTAGGGCTAGGCCCCCGGACTCCCTTCGTGTGCGGGCACCTGCGGTGCGCGCCAACTGAGGGATTCTCCCAGGGTTGTGCCCCCTCTATTTCTAAACCCTGGATCCGGTCCTGCCTCTAGATATAAGAAAAAGAGACAACTCAAAAAAAATTTATGTACCGTACTTGGTAATTTTATTTTGCTTGATTACCTTGTGGTACTGGTTGTATGACGTAAACACTCAAGTAAAAGCAAAAGGAAATTACTATGAAATAACAATGCGCGTGCGTTGACGCATGCTACAAAGGCGTTGTTATTTTCCGCCGCAATGCACGTAAGCCAAGGGTAGCTTATGTTTGCAATGATTATCTGGCTCACAGAAATATTTTAATATAGTTGCAAATTTGCCCGCGACAAAATGTTAGTCGAAGTCAGTCAAACTAATCGTATGTAGGCCTAGTCGCACTTTATTCATATATAGGCTCCGCTAGTCTTGGTTATGGAAGAATAGGGAGCTTTCGCAAGCGCCCGGTTAGGCGACTTATTAGCCGTGGTTACACCTATCCAAAATCCCCGGGGTTTTTGAGACACGGCGGTTTTTCCGAACCAGAAAAAACACGGCGTTGACACGGCGAGTAATAAGTTCCGTATCCCGGCGATAGGGGCACTGCATGTAGGCAACTGTGCATAATTAAGTGGCTGCTGGAGGCGTGAAATAGCCTATACGCATGCGCTTCACTCATCAATTTGCATCGCCGTCTGTCGGGGTGCGTGGAACTAGAAATAGACACGGGGATTTTGCGGTTACACTACATAGAATCTCCGTGCTTAAATAGCCCTGGCGTTGCCCCTTCGATATCGCTGGGGCTAATAAGCACGGGGATTTCAGACACGGGTCTATTTAGACCCGGCGATTTACAGGTGTAACCGCAAAATCCCCGGGGAAAGCACGGAGATTTATGTAGTGTAACCACAGCTATTATCTTTTGTGTGACGGTGTATACCCAAACAATAAACGTCGTCGTATGGCCTAACCGGGTGCTTGCGAAACCTCCCTAATATAACCTCGACAAACGGCAGTCTGCGACTAGCTACTACTACAATATTAGTAATGTGGGAAGCATAGTATCTACGACTATTCACGACCATTCACTTTATATCTACTCCACCGTTGTTTGTATCACTCTATACCTTTAACACTTATTTCCCACTTCGAAAAATATAAAGCTGCTAAACCTAAGTTTGGATCTCTTCTTTAAACTCGTCACACGTGAAAAGATGACGTGAAAATCACGTCACAGAAAAAGTGAATTCGACGTCTTCTGTTAGATCCATTTAAAGATGATACATGGACTGAAATTACATGTACTGAAATTACATGATTGTATAACTAAAAGTCGATGTAAACCCGTTAAAACATCAGAAAGATTCTTTACATAAAAGACGTCGAAATAACGTAAAGTCGCCTACTTCTGATACTAATCCCAATGTTGCTGCCTCAGGACTATGCACTGTGACAACATGAATTTTTATAATGAACCTCGCTCATTACTTTGTGGTTATTAAAGATAATATATCACGACTTCAATGTTTGTAAACATGGATGTTTACATTATGTTATTTTAGACTCTTTGGACATGCCAACCCACCAAAATGAATGTTTTGGCATCAAAAGAATTTCTAGAGAGACATGCTACCAACAAATTACTCATAAGACAAAGAAAACCTGGACATAAACAAACAAAATGTAAATAGACAATGAATTTCGTGGCCCGCGAAAATATCCGTGATACATTATCTTTAATTTTTTCCGGAAATGATTCTACATGTATATGTAATTGAATCACGCAAGTTCATTTCAACAGTCCCTTACTCCGTCTCTGTAAAATATTATTAAAATATTATTATGTGTGGCTACTTCAGTGTTACTGCTTAGTCAGCTTCACAGAATCCCTGATAACGGTTTATTTACAGATTGACAGAGAGTCCCACACCTGCTTTCCTGCCAAGGCAAGGGTTTTTACCTCGCTCCTCTAATCGGTGAAAGAAGTAACGGTTATAGTCTACTGTTCATTTTCCGACGTGTTCGCAACGTCATACGTCATGCATGACGTCTTTTCCATGTCTACGTATTTATAAAAGTAAATAATTTTGGATAATAAAGTTACTGTCAATTTAACAACCACATTCCTGCGATTCTTTTCACCATTCGGCTACGAGTAAGATTTCGTGCGCATGTTATTTTTATTAGGTTTGTCCGCTACAAACGGACATAGGCGTAGTCCTGTTTGGGGCGGGTAGGGGAAAATACTTGACTGAGAAAATCCCCTGAAAAACATCTCTGAAAACCGTTGAGCTATCATGAGCTCAACAGTGGTTCTCATTTGTCTTTCCGCTATGAAATACAAATGTGTGCATTGGTTTATAACTAGGTCTTAACCGCTTAACCCCATCCAATATTATACTCATCTTTTTAGTTACTATAATCCAGCAATTGCTATGAATCTTATGCCCAACAAATTACTCATAAATTGCTCAGGTCTTTGTTACCTGAGTAAAGCTTATATCCCGAACTCGACTTCGACTTCACGTAAGTAGCACTTATGACCAGACCTAAGTATTCCGAGTTCATTGCACATCCCGAAATAAACCTGGCATTACATAAACTCGGTTTTATCAGCCTGCTTATACGGGTACGCCCATACAAATACAGTGCAAACCATTAACAAGCACAGACGCAATCATGGGGAAATCGCGGAACCTATTTCCGACCTTGAGAATGAAGTTTTGCTGAGTTCGTCGATGCGAAAAAGAATATAATCGCTGAATGGCATTCACTTCATCACCTATAGGAACTGTGAACTGTGTTCGGAGTCGGGAAATCATCTTCGAAAAACAATGTCCAATGTAAATGTACAGCAAAACTTGAAGTAAAAGCATTTGCTAGTAGAATAAAATAGCCAATGGCTGGTATTCATAAAAGCTAGCAAATGCTTTTACTTCAGGTTTTGTAGTACATTTACATTGGACCTCGCTGTACAAATCTTAAGTAAAAGCATTTGCTAACTTTTATGAATTCTAGCCATATAAGTCAACTTCGTCCAACACATCCAAATAACCGTCTGCCATCCTTGAAATTCAGCAACAAAATGAGGCATACGGTCATAAGTCGCGCTTATAACACCCCTCAGCCGAGTTTATTATAAGCCCTGGTTACACTACATATAAATTCCCGGGTTTTTGACACCCGTGTCTAGCCCGGCTCTGAAAAAATCTCTCCTGAGGCCCGGTGCCTGTCAACAGTACTCAAATTTTGTGACGGGGACCTAAATTAGGCCCTCCAAAAACCGTTGGAGCTCAAAGGGGATTATTACACCGCGTTTTCAGTGTAGACAGAAAAAAACGGGTTCGACACGGGTTTTTTATGTAGTGTAACAAGGGCTATAACAAGGGCTCAAGCCCGACTTGAAGCCCGACTTGTCGGATTTGAGTGCAGGTTGTGCAACGCGCTGAGAAAATAACACCAGACATAAGTCGCGTTAAAGGCCTGTATCCACTATTGTCCGGGTTACCGCTGCGGTTTGCCGCGCCGGGATTTTTTCACAGGGTTTTGGATAATCCTTCGATGGTTTAACAATACATGGCGTGTTAATTGTCCCAATTGTGAAAATCGCTCCCGCACCGCAAACCGTTGTAGTGGATACAGGCCTTATGAACCTGGAGAACAAAGATTTAATGCACATCTCAAGTACAAGAACTTTTTTGGGTTTGGGGGTTAGTTTCTATCCCACTGACCACAAAAACCCAATTCTTAAGTTCCGCAAATGGTGCGTTTAGAAGATACAGCCGTTTGAACTTTGGGTACTGGCTTTGTCATTGGACCAAAATCAGAGCATTTGTACAGGGGCTTGGATACTGATGTACAGCTAACTTTTAAATGGGTGGCTTGAGACCCCNGGGGGGCAGTGAAAAACATTACACCTGGCATCAGATATCTCTCTAACCAGGCATTGATGTTCCCATTACTCGATCTGCAATTCAAAATTAGTGTTCTTTCAGCATCAAAGGTCCTTCTTTATACAATCAATTACCGCTTCATATTAGAGAATGTAGAAGCGCATAGTTTCAAAACTGCTACTGTATTTATAGACTATATTTTCAACTCTTTGTTGATTCATTGTAAATTTATCTTTCCAATTTTTAACTTTGATCCCTAGTCTTTTGTCTTATTTCTTGTTACCCTCCACCAACATGTAAAGAGGAAATTTCTTTCATGTGATACTATCTGCGTCTATTAGGATAGAATGAATACATTTGTCATCACAACCCAAACATCAACTTTTTACAACTTCCTAGTAATTCCGGTTGCATGTACGATAAAAGTCATTCAACCAATTCAGATCTGTACACTGCAGCAATGAATGCGCATCACATACCGGCAAATGCAACACGGATGAAACTTGTGACTGTCATGCCGTAAAACGTGGTTTACGATGGGCAAGTTATTTCCATTTCCTAATATTCCAATTACATGTAAATCAAAAAAATAGTGCCAATGGCACTGTGCCCGCTTGGCTTTCAGGGGCGGATCTAGGATTTTGGCCACGGGGGGGGGTTCAGCACCGACAAATGGAACGATAAGTACATGATGCAGGAAAATGCAATGAAAAAATGCTTAGGGTTTGTATCCGCGCGTTGGCGTGGGCCGAAGGTCCTTTGCCCGACGGGGGTCTGGGGGGCCTCCCCCAGGAAAATTTGAAAATCTAGATGACCTGAGACGCGTTCTGGGGCATTTTCCTGTGAGATTTGTTCCTAAAAACCACGTCCGAAACAAGAAAAGGACATCGGAGCGATGTCAATGGTTTCCGATGAGAAGTTTACTACTCTAGAGCTAAGTAACTGTGACCTTGACCCGTGACCTTGAGAAGTATTGCGTAACTGGAACAGGGATCTTATTGAACCTACAGGGTATGGTTAATGCTGGCTTCTAATTAGTTTTCCCCTGAAATTCTGATTAGCTTTGTATTTTAGAACTGTTTGTCTGTGACCTTGACCTCTGACCGTAAAGGTCATTGCGTAATTCGAAAGGTCATCCTTGATAACCATGGTGCAGGTGAAGGTTTTAGGCTTCCACCATAACCAGGTTCTGAGTTATATCATATTATCTGTGACAGTTGGCTGTGACCTTGACCTCTGACCTTGAGAAGTAACTTATAGGAGATGGATAATTCAGGCTTCTAATTAGTTTTCTCCTGAAATTCTGAGCAGATTTGCACTTTAGAACTGTTTGACCTTGACCTTGACCTCTGATCTTCAAGGTCATTGCGTAATCTGAAAGCTCATCCTTGATAACCTAGGTGTAGGTGAAGGTTTTAGGTTTCCACCATCACCAGATTCTGACTTATGTCATGTTCGGCAAATATCATGCAACCGAGCAGGTGCAAACTGAAAATTTCAGTTGCAACAAGATGACATTGTAAATGTCTGATGGTTCCCGCTTGTTAAGAGGACCTTACAGGCATGACAGGCAGCCTGCTGGCAGCCATTTTGATGTGCTCAAATCAAATCATCAGGTTTGACCTTGACCTTGACCTCTGATCATCAAGGCCATTGCATAATCAAAATGGGCATCCTCAGTAACCTAATAGTGGGTGATATCATGCTTCCACCTCTGCCATAGGCAGAGATATATCAAATTATCAAAGTATGACCTTGACCTCTGATCATCAAGGTCATTGCATAATCGAAATGGGCATCCTCAATAACCTAGGTATGGGTGATATCATGCCTCTACCTTTACCAAAGGC
>NMRB01001456.1:2046-18066 GCA_002633025.1 Notospermus geniculatus
CCTCAATAAATACAACAGATCCCTCGAAAAAACCTTTCTAAGGACATTTTTGTGCGTAACATTTTATACTCAAGTCATCTCAAGTCATTTCAGTGCATTTGTGGTTAAAATTCTGTCTAAAATTGTACGATACCAAAAATCACACCTAAGGCGTGAAAATGGCTAGCCGTCTCCAGAGATTAGTGTAGCGACCACCAACCTCGGCCGAGCGTAACTAATCTCTGGGTACGAGATTGAGATTTTTTCAGCAAAATCTTACAAACTTTGCGCATTTTCCCGCAGATCCTGCCACGAGACAGCAGCGCATTCAACAACGTTCAGTATACGGTACCGGTAATATTGTGCTACAGCCGTGCACGATTTCCAACCACAGTGTATTATTTCGACAGGATTTCGACGCGAATTCGACACGCTCTCATAATCTGTTTCGACAGGAATTCACCTAAAAACATATCCACGTTTTTCAGGCATTCGACGATTATTCACCATCGTATTTTCTTCATTTCGACAGGTTTTAGACGTTTTGCTAATTCAGACTTCGACAGAATTTCGACGGTCTCGGCGTCGAAATAACGTCGAATTCCTGACCAGGGGGGGTACAGAGTTTACATTGACCGCTGCATTAGTATTTTAGGAACTGTGTAAAATGGCGATTAACGGTGGAAAACAAAAAAAGAGGTTACCAAATTGGTAGGGCAGAAAGCGGATACATGTCTGTCAAATCAAAATCCTTGGCACAGTTCAATGTTATCCCACCCTAGCCTAGCACATAATTTCCCCGGCCTATTTGGCTAGCATGCATTAAAAAACAGCATGGATAGCATATTCCAACCTGTGCCTGCCACAAATGTGAAGTTAAGGAGTCAGTTAAGGGAACTGTTACCACACTTAGAGTTAAGGGTGATTTTGAGGCTTTCACTATTCCAAAGTAGCTTTCTGCATCTCCCTTAAGTTAAGATTTCCACTTTAGTGGTGGTTTGAGGAAATCCCTTGGGATTATCAAACTTAAGTAGTTTTATGCATATGGCCCCAGACCCTTCGTGTACTTCTGTACCAAGGGTCAGAACTGAGACGAAGTGGCCTCAGTTTGGTGGTCCCACTATCGCTGTCTCATATTTGTACATGATCTACAAGAAAACATGAGCAGAATGAAATTAACTAAAAGACCAGTTTCAGAAGGGCTGCTGACGCAACCACAGGACTAACAGAACAGGAGACTGAGGAGATATTTAAGTTCACATGAAATGGTCCATGGAATGTTCACCTCGTATGATTATCCTGCAGGTAAATGCCGCCGACCAAGCAAAACAATGCTTTTCTGGGCCCTTAACCTGAATAAGTAGGAATTAAAATGCTGATTTCGCTAAACGCCCTTTGTGAAATCGGCCCGTGATGTTCAATCCAATCTACCTTCAATAAATCCCTGCGGGCAAGGTACAGACACACACCTATGAATACTTACCATATCCTGTATTCTTTATAGGGCGGTCGCCGCCGCCCTCTCAGCATCCTTTTTGTTGAGGCCTGACCCTTGGTGTATTTCTTCACCAAGGGTCAAGACCCCAACAAAATGGCAGCAATGATTTGGACCGATTTGCGTGGTTTGGTACTTGTACTCGATCTACAAGAAAACATCAGCAGAATGAAAGTAGCTGTGGTTACACTACATAGAAATCCCCGGGCTTTTGCTGAAAAGGAGACAATGGACCATTTATGGTTATGATGGCATATACATGTATGGTCCTTCAAAAAAGTACCGGTAAATGGACACAGAAAAATTGAATTTTCTAATAGTGACTTTTGTTGATTTACAAAATGTCCCAAAATCAATTTAAGCGTACAACTTCGTTTCTGTTGCTCTAGGTGCAAAAGGAGCCGAGTTATGGCATCAGATAAAAGCGTGATGGACAAAATATCTGTGTTTTTCTGTTCCAAGTGTAAAGGGCGGTTTACACTAGGTTGCACCAAGTTGCAAGTTGCAGCAACTTGCAACTTGTTGCAAACTACCTGGGACGGTTTACACATAGAAATATCGATGCAACATCCAGCGTGATCGAGTTGCAACAAGTTGCATATCCGTTTACACATGCAACTTTTATGAAACTTTTTGGTCTCATCAGGTTTATGCAACAAGTTGCATGAAGTTGCATATGAAAAGTTGCATGTGTAAACGGGCCTTAAGCGGCGACTCGTACGAACAGCAATGGTCAGGTCCTATTTGGTTAGTCCTGTATTTGTATTGGATCTTTTTCAAAAGCCTACTCCTTTGTGCCTTTCGTTGCCGAGTTGGAGCAGGCGCTCATACCTGCAACAATGTTCTGGACCTATTTGGCTGTGGTGCCAGGGCTAGCCCGTACTTCCTCCAGTCTTGTGTGTAGTTTAAGGGCGGCGCACACGAGCGACTTTTTGAAGGAGACTGCCCCACATGAGTGAAGGAGATGGTATTATCGTCAGCATGCAATGGCATAGTTATATATAAATTGGTATCATTTATAAAGTAAAAAATATCATTTAAGAAACAATTGAATAAAACGGGTCCAGCAATTGACCCTTGAGGGACGCCAGTCAAACTGACGTCAAAAAATTTATAACAGAATTTAAAACTGCCAATATCTTTGACATCCCATTGTCATCAATAACATCTAGTTTTATGATCGTTTCAATTTGTTCCATTTGTTCGATACCTTGTTCTTCATCGGTGCATAATTGTGAATGCAAGTAATGCTTAACCCCTTCCCACCGAAGGCAAAGTCATACATAGTTAGCTACTACATGTATTTACCTTTTCTGCTTGTTCAAAATTCCTGTTTAATCGGTACCTCCTTCTTCTCCTGTAACAAAAACAAAACAGTACTGAGGAAAATGAAATGGTCCATAGACCATGTGCTCACCTGGCTGAATGTGCCAGAAGAACAAAATAATGACAAATGTGACCTGTGACAGCAAAATGAGTCGGATTGCATTGGAAAGAAGAGCTAAGATACAGAATAGCACAAAATTGACACACAAAATGATAATAAGCAAGAAGTCAATCTCCAGAATTCACGAATGAAATGACAGCAGTGGTCCATTCCCACTTGTTTCGTCTCGTATTTGTATTGGATCTCATTCTGCAATTTCGGGAGTCTATACCCTTTGTTCGTTGCTGCCGGCGTGGTCACTGATGGTTTGGGTGCGGGGGCGGTTACCTTATGCTGTATTTTCAGAATGCCGTGCTTTTCCTTGACTTTGCTGAGGTAATCGTCTCCTTCAGAGAGTTCCTTTTCGTAATCCTCTTCTTGAACTAGCGTGAGAATTTTGTCATAGATTTCCTGTAGAACGTTTATCTTGGCCTGAATCAAATCGAGAACCACCGTTACTGCCTCCTACCATAAAGGAATCAACCATAAAGGTTCAACTGACAAATTTAGCATTTTATAAATGTGGACAATATCCCTTTAAAGGGCCTCTAGAGGCAGCTTTTTAGTACTCAATATTGGTGTGATTAACACAGAATTGGTGGCATGGGGAACCAACTTGGGCATCATTTGTGAAGTAAAATTTCATCAATGTCAACATTTGATCCACAATTCATAAGTTCATGGTTACTAGCGCCACCTGTTGTATAGTGACAGTACTGTTAGTAGCCCAATATCAAGCTGCCTCTAGAGTCCCTTTAAAACCCAACAGATTTGCATTCTGACGTTTCCATGTGATAGGCAAGACCCTTCTACACATTCACTGCAAATTTTGTTGAATTCCGACTAGTTGATCTTATGATACAAAAGGTCTGAATTAATGAGAACCCCACGAACGATGTGTGTTCAGGGTCATCGGTGTACATTTGAATAGGCTGACGTACATTTGTACATGGAACACTAATTGTGCTGAAAATAGCTCAGTTATCGTCAGAAATGGAATTCAAAGCATCATGTTGGCAGGTTCATGTACCCCTTCACCACAAAAAAAGTTGATGCTCGTGCCTATGACGTAAAGCCAAAATTCAGGCAGTGAGAGACATCTGGTGGCAACACAGGAAGTGTATCCCTCAGTAAGCTCATCGTTCGCAGTTAAACCTTTATGGTTGATTCCTTTATGCTCCTACGTTGCCAGGGCTAGCCCGTACTTCCTCCAGTCTTGTGTGTAGTTTAGTCAGCCGTGCCCTCTGTGTGGCTCGATTCTTCTTTTCCTTGGCAAGTTGGTCTGCCATCATGAATATTCGTGAGGTTGAGAGTGAAATGTTGTTGAAGTAATCCTGGTGAAATACGGTACATGAGACAGAACCTGGTGATGGTGGAAGCCTAAAACCTTCATCTACACCTAGGTTATCAAGGATGAGCTTTCAGATTACACAATGACCTTGAAGGTCAGAGGTCAAGGTCAAGGTCAAACAGTTCTAAAGTGCAAATCTACACAGAATTTAAGGGGAAAACTAATTAGAAGCCTGCATTAACCATCCCCTATTTGTTTAATCAAGGATCCCTGTTCCAGTTACGCAATACTTCTCAAGGTCAGAGGTCAAGGTCACAGACAACTAGCTCTAGAGTAGTAAACTTATCATCGGAAACCATAGACATCGCTCTGATGTCCTGCTCTTGTTTGATTAGGGTCGAGAGATTAGAGAAGTTTAATTTTTTGGATATTGATGATGTAGGGTTCACCAACTGGTCCGCTGCACAATTTAGTGTCCTTGTGGTTGACTTGTGATTTTTTCCCAAATAAGAACAAAATATGTCCATTTTTTATTTCCTTTTCTTCACACGGAAATCGACTGTATTCTCCTTCTAATAGTTCTTTAACACTTTTGCCGCTGCGCACTGCTCCACAGCCTTCTTTTTCAACGCAACACCTTCATGATGTTCTTCTCAGAGTTTCAGTATTGAGTGGAATGTGCAGAAATGGTCGGGCCTCTTTTGCCTCCCTTCCAGCCTCAACAATTTCTTCATCGGTGCATTAATCATGAATGGTGCACTTTCTCTTTAAATCCTTCCCCATAAAGTGTTTCTTTTCTTTGCTGGTTCACGCATTGTCTCCCATAGCCTAATAAAATCTGCAGGACACAAACTGGGTGCAGACAAGGCATCTAAGCAGTCTGCAACTCGGGGCATTGGACACGAGTCAACTAGTGTTTTTGTGTTAAGGGTTCTGTGGTCCACACAGGTCCTTACAGTCACTGCCATCTTTCTTTCGTACCAGTACCAGCGGTGACGCCCATGGTGATGTTGACGGCTGAATCGTTCCTTGTTGCAGGAGTTTTTCGATGCACCCTTTTTCCTCATCTTGGAATGAGAGTGGGACACGTCTAGGTAGCTGCTTTTGGGCGGCACTACGAGATTTGGACGTTTCAATTGTTCAGTATAATTTTGATCTCTTCCTCCTTTCTGCCACTTTGAACCGCTGCAGATTGCTCATAACTGACAGGTACATGTACCTCTCCCTGTCATTACACTACAGGTGAGCATTTCATTTACCTTGTGCAAATGGCAGAATCTTTCTCCTCCTTACTCTTTTTTTGCATCTTGTGCCATTTTTTGTCATTGCATGACATCGGTTGCTGAAAAGGAGACAATGGACCATTTATGGTTATGATGGCATACATGTATGGTCCTTCAAAAAAAGTACCGGTAAATGGACACAGAAAAAGTCCTGCAACTTGGGAATGACTTGACCCACATTGCTCATAACTGACAGGTACATGTACCTCTCCCTGTCATTACACTACAGGTGAGCACATGGTCCATGGACCATTTCATCTACCTTGTGTAGGTGACAGAATTGTTCTCCTTTTTTAGTTTTTTTTTGCATCGTTCCTTATTTTTTGTTGTTCCATGACAACGGTTGCTGAAAAGGAGACAATGGACCATTTATGGTTATGATGGCATACATGTATGGTGCTTCAAAAAAGTACTGGTAAAAGGACACAGAAAAATTGAATTTTCTCAAATCTACAACTTGGAAATTTGCCATTTTATCTAATAGTGACTTTTGTTGATTTACAAAAGGTCCCGAAATCAATTTAAGGGTACAACTTGTTTCTGTTGCTCTAGGTGCAAAAGGAGCCGAGTTCATGAATGGAGACAACAGACAAATATCCTTCCAGCCTGGCCAATCCTCTGTTGCCTCCTTCCAGCCTCAACAATTTCTTCATCGGTGCATAAATCATGAATACAAGTATTGCGTTTTCTATAGACTGTCTCTTTAATTGCTTTCAAAGCTGCGGATTGCTCCGCAGCTTTTTAGCTCACCTCTGTGAGGTGAGCTTCTCTCATGGTGTGTCGTCCGTCGTCGTCGTCGTCGTCGTCGTCCGTCGTCCGTCATCGTTAACATGGGTGGTACGTTTCTAAACCGCTTGGGTTAGAAACTTGAAATTTGGTGTACAGGTAGCCTATGGTAAAAATAACTTGAAATAACACCTTTTTCATGATCAACTATATATTGGTCTCAGAGAGACCCGATACGAGCTTTCGACACTAACTGTGTCTTCATAACAAAAGCGCTATTTTTTAAGAAAAAATGGTTCAGTTCTTAAAGCTTTGTTCACCCTTCTGTCTGTTGTGACCAACTTATTACCACCCAAGCCAGAATCCCGCCTCTTATGCCTATAAACCATCAACACAAACAACAACGGAAAAATATTTAATATCGCCAGTCATAAATATTTCCCAGGTTGTTCAATCTTTCCAGCTAGTGATTCTTACATGTAGCACCCATTTCTTAATAATTCATTTGACTTATTTATTTTTCCCACCCAATACTTCCATACAGCGCGTGCACTGTGAAAACATGCTACTCTGCTGGAATACATGTATCTCGACATCAACAATACAGAGACCTAAAGTTAAGCAGCGTGAAGAGTTGAAAGCGAAGGCCATCAAAACAACAAAACTTTCTCATGCAGATTTTAAATCTACCCCAAGAGTATCAAAGGCAAAAGTCACAGGAAGCATTTACCAGTATACATGTACATTTGTACATGGATGCTGACAAAAAGTACATTTTCCAAACAGATGTTCATTAACTTCGCAATCTAGCCTAGCTTTTGGGTTACTTTAAATTTATACGGTTTCTGAGAACATCGTTTAATGAGGCGCGGATGCAAGGGGGCGCATGCCCCCTTTTGGCCAACAAATCTGTAAAACTGACCATGAAATTCTGGAATCTGGAGTAAATCTTTGGAATTCACTGCAGATTTCAATATTTAGTAGCACAGGGCGTCCCCTCTTTTTCCAAATCCGGGATCCACCCCTGTTAATACATGAAATAGCTGAAAATGCTGAAATTGCACTATCTTCACTGCAACACATGGAGAAATTACTGAAGGCAGCCAATAACCTACGAACTCGGCATCAATTCGCGGTTTCCACAGAGGCTCCCCCATATATTGATGAGGATTTGAAAAAAATCCCAATAAAAAATCCCATTTATATATTCATCAATGAAGAGTCTGAAATTAAGTTCTGGTATCCCTCACCGTATCATTTCAGAAGGACAAACAGACAGAAGGCAGTTGAAATAAGCTTTAAGCAACAGCCATTCAGCTCATATATGAACCACAGGGTATGTTTTAGCTTGACAAAACCATGCTACCCAAATTGGCAGGTATGTGATAGGTAGACAAAAACGTCCAAAAAAGTGTCATTTTTTGGGTTACAACCACAATTTACCTGCCATCTTGGTAGAGGATTTTAAGATACCAGAAGTTTTTGTACTGCAAGAAGTCTGCTTGAAAAAAAGTTGGCGTTGGAGCTTTTTGATTTTTTTTTCTATTTTTTCCACCAAGCAAACTTCTCCCAGGTATGTAGTTCGATGAAGACTGCAAAAAAATTGATAAGGGTAGGGTAGGAAGAGGAAAAGAATACACGCAGCTCAACGAAACTGTATGATATCAGACATACAGCGCCCCAGAGCGAAGAACGCTTCACAGAGGAAGAGCAGCGCTTGTGACATGCTGCCACAGGGAACGATAGAAGAGAAGAATGGAAGAGGAACCTAAGGAGAATTGTAAAAGCTACAATAGATAGGAATCAAGGTTGGAGAACCCATGCTAAATTATATCACATGTACAATATTACCACGAGGAAGAATTTTTGTGGTTGAATTAGGACCATTTACGGAATTTAAGAGTATTCAACAGTACCAGAAGTATAAGTATGAAACTAAATGTGTACGTTTTTTTTATTCGTTATCAGGCCCTTCACAAAGACATAGGACTAGAAGGGCCTAGTGCACACCCAGGGCTCGATTTAAAATTTTGTGGGGCACCGCCATTTTGGCCTTGGTAATGATGAATTCAAGTAAGATTTCAGGGGCACCAATGCTGCTGCACATTTTTGGGGGTGGGCACCCAAGGCCATGGCCTTGCCTTGGTAAAATTCGAGCCCTGCACATCAATATATGCCAAAAGAGCCAACTCAATTGGCGGAGGAGCATCCCCTATCGCGAATTCGATGAATGAGAATTAAATTTCCATGACAGTGCTCACTGAAAACACATGGAAAGGGTTTAAGACATGAAATTGGCTATCATGAGTGTACATTCCACATGAATTATCATGACGTAGCAACATGGTAAGTTACTGTATGCTCTTCTTTTTCAGTGTACCTGGCATGCCCGGTCACTACTGATTACCTGGGCTGGGGGATCGTTACCTGGGCTGGGGGATACATTGCGTCACATTCACAGAAGCCATTCATTGATGTTTGTTACCGAAAATGGTCCCAACATACAATACAGCATAAGGATATAACATATACGAAAGTAATGACAAGTGAGGACCTCCCAAATGAAATATGATGATGATATATACATGAAATACACTAAAATCCTATAAGACAGAAGTAAAAGTTCTTACTCCAATCCAAATAAATCATGTTTTGGTCTCATAGTCATCGGCTAATTTCAACTATGAATTCTCAGACCGCCCCTCTTTAGGAGAAAGTTTGTAATATTAATACGGTACTTCGGTGGGAATACATGTAACTGATATCATGTAATCTACCCACAGAATCAATCTGCTCTTGACAGAATTTACAAAAAAAAAAAAAAAAACGGGAAAAGCCGATTAAAAAGTTTGTCAAACTATTAACCAGGGATGTTGCATGAAACCACTTTTTGCCGACATGCCAAGATCATTGTTATCACCTCTGTCTCAAAGTCCTAACTTTTAAAAAATCCCCTTCAAATTGTGAAATCCATGAAAAAATCGAACTAGAAAGTAGAAAGGTGGATTTCGATTGTTAACATGGTAGATGACCATACCAGCAGTTCCACCCCCACCCCCCTTGATTGGGTGCCTTTTCTCAAGGCACTGAATTACCTATGTTTCCAGTTATCAATAGCTACCCAACATCACCTTTTTAAAAAATTCCCTTTGCATTGAACTTGTGGCTCATCCTTCCTGTAGCTACCCAATTCCACCAATATGAGTACTCAGTATCCCAGACCTTCACCAGATTTTTTGCCCCGGGACCGTATACTCCCACCAGTTTTAAAAGAAGCAGTAGCTCAGAAATTCTGCAGTTTTTTCACCCCTCCCCCTTCGGAAGTGTTTAAAGCTGTATTCGCTCTGCAAGAGAACTTTTGTGATTAGATGCATGGTGAAATCACAACGCCAACGGACAAAGATAAACACAGATTACAGCGCAGGGAATAGTGTCTTCTTGTTATTTTGATAGAAATAGTAGAACACAGGGCGGGGACTTAAAGATTTGCTAATCGTACAGTATTCGAGAGGGAATTTTTAAGTGCAATAATCTGCGATCAGCTTGTATTAGTTTTGTAATCTGAATGAAGCAAACGGGTTATTTAGGTGTTGTGCAAGTGTGGGTCACACAAAAATTCACACCAAACAAAATNCAACGACGACGACGACGGACGACGACGACGACGGACGACGACGGACGACGGACGCTGCACCATCGTAATAGCTCACCCCAGTGAGCTAAAAACAATGCCCTAGAGCCCCTTTTACACCAGTCAGGTCGAAGCGTGCTGAGCTCATCATCATCATCAAATTTCGGTTTATGACTATTTGGTCTTTCCTGCTCATTGTCATCATTTTCAGGTTTTGCTGCCTCGACCTGGACCGAGCCGGCTTTGAATTCCAAGCAGGATAGGCCGGTTTACACTACAAATAAGCACACCCAGTCACCTGTTAAATCGCCATGGAGGTTTTGCAGCAATGATAAAGGCCAATGTCGAGTAGCTGACACATGCGCACTGCGCCCAGGTCTTTGGCTGATTCTATTGAGCCAGGGGCAAAGAAGAGAAATTGACTTTGTCTTGGCAATGGCTGCAATAGGAAATCTTCCAAGCAGCATCAGTTGCAAGCAGGACAATTCCCTCATGCTTTTCATCACTTTTTTGATCGATTATTTCATATTTTCTTCAGCATATACACAAGAGTGATGCAGTGGAAAGGGTGTTGGGTGTTATCATAACCCGTCATGTGCAGCCATTATGACTTAGACAGTCTCTGACCTTAGCTTCTCTACTTTCATCCAACAGTCCAAGCGGAGAACCGTGCGCCTGGATTGAATGTTCGGAATCGCCCATAGTCTTCTCACCAGCAATTTCTAACGGTGGATTCCCAGCCTAAGTCAGTCTGGCGGATGGAGACACGATCGCCTTGACTGCATGGACAAGTTGTGCACACTGCGACAACAATATTCATCTCTGGTCAGGAAGCTGAACAAGTCTTAATGGAAACCGATACCAAAGTGTCCCACTGGACTGGATTAAGGAGGATTACCTGCATGGTTATTGCCTGTAATGAGACCTGAGTAGCCATTAGTGCTACTTCGTGGCCGGAATGGAAGTTTTGATATCAACGGCTAATAACTCAGTGATGGAACTTCTCATAAACCCCATTTACACTACGGAATCACCGTGCTCGGTCCAGACCGCGAGCACAGTTCGAAACAATTTTGCAAACAGGTCCAGCCAGCTTGTCCAGGTACCCATGGTACCAAATGGCAGTGTAAAATTGTGAGTCCCGCTTACATTTCAAAGTGAGCTCGGTCCAGTCAGGCTCAGCACGCTTCAACCGAGCTAGTGTAATGACCATGGACCATGTGCTCATCTGGCTGAATGTACCAGAAGAGCGAACAACAAGTGTCAAATCAATATGTTCCAGTAGGTATCCGCCATGGGTTACTCACGACTACCTGCGGCAATAACCCCATCCATGTGTTATGCATTATTCTTATCGTAGTCGTCAGAAATCCATGGCGGATACCTAGTGAAACATCATACCAGGTCAGAACGTTCTTTGTGGTAACTGTTCATAATCATGGTATGAGCCAAAGTACGTTTTTCAAGATGGACAACTGGCGGCCATATTTAAAGTGCAATAGAGGTAAAATTTGGCAAACAAATAGAGGGTTTCTACATACAATATTCGAACGAAGTTACAACATTCTAGCTGCTGTTCTTCATGAGATATTGGCTAAAGCCCCATTTTCAAGATGGCCGACTGGCCACCATATTTGAAGTCGAAAAGGGTCGAAATTCAATGTAGAGGGCACCTAAATACATACAATTTCAAGGTCAAAACATTCTAAGGGGTCTTTTCAGAATTACTTGTTACTTTGTGCCACCCAATGGAGACTTAAGAAATATCGACCCTGTTTTTTAACGAACTGCAGCTCACGAAGGCGAATTATTTAGGCCTATATACACACCCAACAGGGTTTAGTGGGGCAATGTCATGAAATTTACAGACGTCCAACATCTCTGGCGATATCGACACTTAGTTGAAATTTTTCATACATTAGATACTGGTCCATACATTAAATACGAGTAATTTTTTATGATTTGATATGGGGGTTCCAACTCCATTAGTCAGACATTCATTATATGTTCCAGGGCTGCCATAAAAATGACTCCCAGCCACCGACAATAAATAACAAAGATATTTTTTAGCTGTCTGCTTCGGCAAGATAGAATATTTGATTAGCTCATGCACTGTAGCAACGTGGGGATGCACCAGTGCCATGACACAGCCACAATAGATGGTCTGCTTCAGTCCCTATAGGCTACTGGTCCAATGATGGTTCGCAGGCAAAATTTGATGGTAACTCAAGACTTGACTTCTTTAGTAAAACTGACTTCTTTGGTGTAAAACCAGAAGATAATCAACAAACTTTGCTTGAAACTACAGTACGTAGCACAATTGACCTCCCTTTATCCGCGTACCTTCCTCGGACGTGGCGTGGAAGGTATCCTTCAGTTCATCGCGTATGGTACGGGTACGTCACGCGTCTCTGTTGCGTGACGTCGGGTGAATGACGTTACGTCTTCACTGCATGCCTTCCATGACGCCGCGCCACGTCCTCGGAAGATATGAGGGTGGTACATGAATGACGCTGCATGTGGTAGACGGGTGGTGCGCGGCGCGGAAGGGAGGTCAATTGTGCAACGTCCTGTAGCATCGATTACATCTATCTTTGTCTGAAACCTGTCCTGCAACCATCACCTGAAACTGGTGGCTGTGATATTTGACCCTGAAACTTGCTTGAAATCTGTGTCAGTTATCTTCATCCTGCGACCCTTGTCTGAAACTTGTGTTAGTAATCTTTGTCCCGCAACTTCTGCTTGAAATCTGTGTTCTGCAACCCTTCCCTGAAACCTGCATCGGTTATCTTTGTCCTGCAACCCTTGCTTGTAACCTGTGTTGGTTATCTGTGCTCTGCAACCGTTCCCTGAAACCTGTGTCGTTGTCTCTGTCCTAAACCCTTCCTTGAAACCTGTGTCGGTTATGTTTGTCCTGCAACCCTTCCATGAAACCTGTGTCAGTTATCTTTTGTCCTGCAACTCTTGCTTGGAATCTGTGTCGGTCATCTTTGTCCTGCAACCCTTCCTTGAAACCAGTTTTGGTTATCTTTGTCCTTCAACCCTTCCTTGAAACTTGTGTCGGTTATCTTTGTCCTGCAACCCTTCCTTGAAACTTGTGTTGGTTATCTTTGTCCTGCAACCCTTCCTTGAAACCAGTGTTGGCTATCTTTGTCCTTCAGCCCTTCCTTGAAACTTGTGTCGGTTTTCTTTGTCCTGCAACCCTTCCGTGAAACCAGCATTGGCTATCTTTGTCCTGCAACCCTTCCTTGAAACCTGCATCGGTTATCTTTGTCCTGCAACCCTTGCTTGAAACCAGTGTTGGTTATCTTTGTCCTGCAACCTTTCCTTGAAACCTGCGTCGGTTGTCTTTGATCTGCAACCCTTCAATGAAACCTGTGCCATTGTCTCTGTCCTAAACCCTACCTTGAACCCTATGTCGGTTATCTTTGTCCTCCAACCTTTGGTTGTGACTTGTGTTGGTTATCTTTGTCCTGCAACCCTTCCTTGAAACCTGTGTCGGTTATCCTTCTTCTGCAACTCTTGCTTGAAACCTGTGTTGGTTGTCGTAGTCCTGCAACCCTTCCTTGAAACCTGTGTCAGTATCCCGATCGTGCAATCCTTGCTTGAAACCATGATCTGTCAAATATTTCAACATGACACTCAAGCACACAAGAAGATCCGATACCAAAACAAACTATATCGCAATCATTCGTTACAAAATTCAGATATTCAAATTTGAACAGCCTGGCCCATCATCTTGTGACAAAATCATGTATGGAATACAACCCAGCAATAATTTGAATCATGTATCATCATATACGAACAACATATCCCAATACATCACCCGCTCCCACGGGATGCTAACCCCAGTTTACATGATTGGTATGGAGATGACCAATACTGGATTATGAAGCCGGATAGAGGGATGTTGGGATTAGAAACATTATTGTGTATGGAAATTTGTATTGATCCGTACAGCAGCTTTAGGATTGTACAGTCAACAGTCTGCCCCGAGGTCAGTTTTAGTTGTTAGTCAGGCAGTGGTTCAGTAGGGGCTTACCGCCAGGGTTTCCGCCAGAGGGTAAAATGGGTAAAATTCCGTACCCTAAAATTTTTCCAGGGTACGGATCCGTACCCTCAAAAATTTGATAAATTCACATATTTATCAGCAGTATTCATTGTTTTTCACCATTTAACATCATATTTCACAATGGAAAGTGATTTTATGCTTCAAAATACGCCTAAAATGGCACTAAACATCGTTTAAAACCAAAATAAACAAATAAAAATAAAAATAAAAAATTTTCAAAAAAATTTTTTTTTCAAAAAAAAATTTTTTTTTGGTCCATACCCTCTTTTTTTTTCTGGCGGAAACCCTGACCGCCGATTACCATAGCTATACCCTCAGCAATCCAGACTACTTCCTCAGAAGTATTAGGTCATGTATCCCTTGTGATGTGTTTCGGCCTTCTACGTGTTCGCTTGTGAACTTGTGACGCGCGCCATACAGACCATGAACGTTTACTTTGCTTCGTGGTCATTCGCATAGGTAGAACCCAGGAACACGACCTTATGCAGGGAACATGAAGCTTACTGACTAGAAACACAGAGAACGAACCTGCTCACTCTTGCATTATCCATAGACTTTTGGAGGTCACAAAGTCGCAGGGCCACAGGGTCACATTAGGGAACAGTCTATGGATATGCGTGCCTAACGCTGCGTATCCATAGGCTGTTTGCTTGTGGCGTTATGGACTTTTGGTAAAAGAATGAGCATGTTCATTCCCTATGCTCCCAGTCAAGAGGGCATATATGCCGTGAACAATGGGAAAGGTTTGCATGGTACAGCCTATGGGAATGACAAATAAGCCAAACAAAGGTTCGCCCACCCTTTTGGTAAGGCATTTTCAACACAAATCAAAACGCCTTACCGAAAGGGTGGGCAAAATGTCCACAAGGAACTTAGTTTTAAACTTTGCTTTAACCTTGAGTGCCATCCAAACAACTACATGCAACTGTTAATTGCCTCAAAAAAATATGACATCAAAGAAAGAGGTCAATTTTGTTGTTCATTCTGACAGTAGTTCAGTGCTGTGTTGCTTTCTAGACGGCTTATGATACTTAACGAAATAACGAAATGACAACGAAATAACGAAATGTACGTATTGACCTAGGGAGATATCATTTCACTTGAGCCCAGCATGAGTGTATTACTTTGCTAACAGGTGAAATCAGCGAGTGTGCAGTGACACATGTCAGTTGTCAAACTAAACTAGGCCTACCTAAGCAGGAAGACAAACAATCCGTACATCATAATCTTTTGACGTCAACTGCCTCAGCCTCCATAGGACAATTGTTCCATCCTAGGAGGTGACGTATTTTAGCAGACGATAAATTCGTCAGTGTCTTATCTGCCATGTCTTCTGTTTTCCTTTGCATTTCATCATCCTTTGGTATGTTTATATGATTGCATTTATATTAAAGGGCGATATTATAATTTTGAGAATCAAATGGATGATAAGTTGGTGAGCTTAGGTTCGTTCAGAAAGTAATGAGAATGTCACTAAAAATATTGAAATCCTGAGGTTCTGTAACCAAAATTACTTTGTCAATAATCTTATGGAATTTTCTCAGATCTATGGTGCAATAAGTGCTTGCACTTTTTGCATGAGTGTACGTATTGTCTACATGCCCCCCCCTCCCCATTGACTCACACAAACTGGCCCACAATTTCCTCTATTGCAAAGTGAACAATTGCCTGCCTGGTTATATGTTTTAGGCCTATCTTAAACATCTGTTTGTACTCCTGACCAGTCAGTGTAATTAGTCTAGCAAGTTGACGGCTACTTGTGATGGGATATGGCACATGTAAACCGACAACAACGGTGTCTGAAGTTCTTCGAATTCTTGTCACCTCGGAGTTTAGGTGACAGCAGTCATAAGTGGATCCGTTTTATGACAAAGGTCACCCAATGACCCTTGAAAGAAGAGGAGTTTATATGCCCTATGAAATGTATATGCCCTATGAAATGAATGCTCCCGACAAGGTGAATATCACAGGAAAATGCAACCTTGTTCCGTCAATACAGAAAAACAGTATGTAGGTCAATGGTATACATCGTGTGAGGCGGCCTTATTCGGGACGAGATTGGCATTTCGTCATTTCGTTATTTCTTTATTTCGTCATTTCGTTAAGTATAATAAGCC
>NMRB01001456.1:19151-55340 GCA_002633025.1 Notospermus geniculatus
TGGGGAGGGGGATTTATTCTACGATGGGGAGGGGGATTTATTCTACGATGGGGGAGGGGGATTTATTCTACGATGGGGGGGGGGTAAGAAACCCCCAACGACAGATTGAATATGAAGCATGGTGGCCCTGGCAGGATAAGAGGGTGATGAGCTCAGATTTTCCCCTAGCTTAAGGGGGTCTTTTCAAATCTAGGCATAAGTAGTCGCCTACCCTAAATTCGGGAAGTAAGGGGACACAGGATGATATCAATGTTACCTTTGAACCACCAGTCCAAGGTGCCATGATGCCGAGTTCCAATTTCATATTCAGAGTGACCTAGTAGATGGACCTCCAGTGTCAAGGTTCTTTCCTTTCATGTTGGTTTATCCTACGGACCTATGTTTGACCCACAAACACCTATTACATGGACCGATCCAAAAGAGGTTTTTTAGATTCGTCCAAGAAAAAGTCAACCACACCGGTCTTTCTTTCAGAGTAAAATTACACGTGTGTTCTGCTAATTCCATGCCTGTAGTGATTGATGTTCATCCAGCTACCGCGACGCAGCTGTTTTTTTTAGTAAATTGTCCATAAACTGATGTCATGAATGGTAATATTGGTGTAGAATGGCAGATGAGGAAATTGGATGCTGAAATATTGATGTGTAATTGGCAGGGTTTGTTGGAAGACAAGATGGAAGAGATATAGAGCAGAATTTCAATTTCCATATATGACCAAAACTCAGGACAGAGGAGGGTTCTGCTGGTACTCCTCTACGTCCACTAGGAGGGGACATTTTACTTTTTTTGCCCGTGCACGTTAGGCCGAGTTCAACTGGAACTCTCGGGCTGAGTAAGAGTAGATTTTCATGACATCAAATTTGAAGTATGTATGCTTGTTGAGTAGAGTTCCGCCCAAACTGCAAATCGAGGTCCTCGAGTTGTTGAAACATGGCGTCTGCTAGTCATGTCAGTACCAAGCCTGTACTGTTTGAATTCCTTTCAGATTTTTAGGCCCAAATTCAGATGAACATGCTAAACAGTTGTAAACGACATTTGTCGGCCGAAAGAACTGATTTTCTTACATATTTTCCAGCAAATTGAACAATTTTTTGCTGCTGGTCATCGCCATGTTGTCACGTGAGTGGTCGAGTTCGGTCCTCATATTCCATCGAGGGTTCAACCCGAGTGACAAACTAGGTCAAATATGACATCAAAAGAGTAGCTACCAGAGGGATTTATGGAGTTCGGGTGTGACTCCCCCCTGGCCGAGTTGAACCTCAGGTTCCAGTCAAACTCGGCCTTAGAAGCATTAGTGTGGGATTTTCAGATATGGCAACATTCTGGTTATTTCTAGAACTATCTAACAACTGTTTTTACCACAAGGTAAGAACTGTGAGCCCTTCTGATGTGTGTGTATATATATATATATACTACCATTAGGGAATTAGCCAGATGAGACAAGTCACGTTTAAAGAAGAAGATTTATCACGACATCATCTATCATGGCATTATCCCTAGCTGGGTGATTTTAGCCCATTAGGGATGACTCTGGAGGATAGCTAATCTCTGTAGTTGCAATATTAAAGGAAATGATAATTGTTATGTGTGTATAAAATACATGTAGATGTAACTCCAGGGCTATAGATTGACATTTTCCGATGTCAGAAATACTGGTGTGTTGCACGGCAACCACGTAAATGCGCATGACTGGGTTGGCACACTGCTATTCTCGACCATGTTGGGTATTGCCAATTTCTGTGTAGTTCTCGTGTTTCACCACGTTTTCTGCAGTAAATGCATAATACTTAGGCCTACAGAATATCAAATGCTTTAAATTATGTATTCTCAGAATTTTCACAAAATCAGACGCCTGCAACTTTTAGCTTTTAGGTTACGTATGGCCCCTAGTGGCCCAACCAGGAATTAGATTGAACCAAAATTTGGTGTCTGCATTATACTGTCACCTAGATAAACATGTGTACCAATTTCGTGTCTCTAGCTCTAGTGGTTACAAAATGTACCCCTGTTGTCAAATGACAATGACGACAGATACTGCATGATGACATAGGCTCACAGATGAGCCAAAAATGCATCAGGATGAGATGGGTTATGCCAACAATGTCAACCAGGAGCCCGTGTGCGTCATAACAACAACATGGCCGCATCGTGGTTGCAGTGCAATGCAGCGCATTTGTGACATCGGAAAATGATCTATAGGCGGTCTTCATAGGTTGTGAAGGTGGATCCATCTTGACATGGTTCGTGTGTCACTGAATGCATCGAAAGCCACGAAAGACGCATCGAAACATGCTTCACGCAAGACATCCAAATGCTGCATTTACTGGATGATTTCAGTTGAATGTTTTCGCATGCAAAAAGTAGGAATTTGTAATTAGAAGACAGCAATGTAGAAGCTTGGTTGTCAAGTAGAATTCCTCCAAGGGTTGAAAATATGTCCCATTTGGCATCATGAAAACCAATTTGAAGACCACTGAAAAGTGTTCTCTCTGTAATTTTGCCTCCAACATGCTCACCATAAATTGTCTACAACTTAACAATCAGCCAGACCACAATAAACTGCAGCTGAAGAACACCTTCAGCCTCTTGAACCCATCAACTTGACAGATCATTATTGTGGTATCACACACATATTAGGTAATGAAGAACAAGAAAACTTACCCCACGGGCCAAAATCAATGACGAAAATCGAGAAAGTCATCTTGAAGATTACGCAACAGAGTCCAGTAAATTTTTTTTCACAATTTCCCACGTCCCATTCAAAATGGCCAGAAGGATTTCCTCAATAGGAGACGCTTGGTTGGTAATCTCTGGTTCTGTCATCTGGATCAAGTTCAAGGCATGATCTCAAGATGGCATCACTGTTTGTTGCTGGCTTCAGTCTCGTTATACGATGGCTAACAGTGGGCAGCACTTGACAGAGTGTGAAAGAGTTGCAATTCTTGGCTCTTTCTGTAGAAAGGGGCAGCACTGCATGGTACTGTCTGTCTGAACTGAGGGGTGTGTCCTGTGACCAAGCAAGTGTCCAACACAGTTTTCATTCAGGTGCTACATGTACTTATTTTGGCCTTCTCAATCGATCGAGGAGCATCTTGATGAGATGTGGTGCAGGTGTGTTGGGGTGCTTTTCAAAATCCTTTACATTACCAAAACTGGTCATATTTCAATCCAGAGACAGAGGACATTCCATTCCATGTCACATCCTTGGGGCCAAGCTTCCATTTTTGCTTCCAATTTCGGGTAAAGCTGGCTGCTTAGGTGCCCATGCCTAACGGGGCCTATGGATTCTCTGTGTGAAAGTTCTAAAATTTAAATGTAATTCACGCAAAAGATCATTGGCTGCCGAGAACAAGGGGGGGGGGGGGGAGGGGGTCTGGGCCCTTAGATCAGTGCCTGATAAGACTGTGACAGGCATCTTCAATGTTGCTGATGCTGATTTCTTAATCACTGGCAAGAAATTAAAGAAATTGAGGCAATTCTTATCCACTGCATGGGCAGACAAAATCCCCACAAGGCAATCGATGCACCACTAACTGCATCTGACAGCTAGAACAACAAAATTTTCCATTAGAATGATGAAAGAAAGTCACAGAAAACTCCGAATCCATTATGGCATTAAGTCGAAATTTAACCAGCAAAATGTGAACAGAATCTGTAGACTGCTTTGCAGGCCTTCAGTATTGAAGATAATGACAGTGTCATGGCCAAAAGTCAGCAACAGATTATGAATCGGAGAAAAGAGGATTTGTCAGTTCAAAACAGTGGGAGTCAAATTCAAGCAAAAGTTACTCACTTGAGAGTGGGGGTGCCTTTTTGTCATAAAATTTTCAGGCATGCAGTGTCTCAAAGTCGTCTAAACCTTATAATCCCTCTTGTAAATTTGATTTCGACTGTTGTATCTGCTGTGGGAGGGAGCCCTATTTTGATGTCCTTCATTTGGTAAATGTGGTACATTCAAGGATCTTTCGGGCCATTCAATACATCCGGTCAAAACTATAGGCCTATTTCAAATGAACCTTTACAACCGGATGAATTTTATAGCTATGGTTACACCTGTTCAAAATACCCGTGTTTTTCCAGGCCCACGTCAAATCCGTGTGTGCGAAAAGCCCGGCGAGAGGTCACACTACTACATTGTAGTTAAGTAGCCCAGCGACAGGTGCACTGCATGCACTGTCTCTTTGGTCATTTCTGTATTGGCCACATTGTTGGAGGCGCGAAAACGACATCACCTAATGGCTGCGTAATCTATAGCCATGCTAAGAACTAACGAAACACGGGGATTTCGAACTGCCGTGTTCCAAAAACCCGTGTTTTTCTACGGGTTTCTTGAAGCCTGGCAATTCATAGGTGTGACCGCAAAAACCTGGGGATTTTATGTACATGTACATGTAGTGTAACCATGGCTTATGTTACCTATCAACAACCATGTCTGTTGCTGGGCTGGGTTTGAGGACATTTCATTCCCACTCCCTAGAACACTTCGCTCCACAACATTTTGTCCCCTAGGACTTTGACTTCTCCCATTCCGACAGCAACAAACAAATCCCAGATCAATCCGTCAACTGTTACATGATATACGTAAAATAAAACCTTCCAAATTGACAGTCCATTGGCAACTAACAACAGTTTATCCCCGTGACTAAGCGAGACCACCTGTTGCATATAAAACGAGGATTAGGAATGATTCCACGTTGCAAGGGGAAGGTGCGTCACTAGTTTATTGTCTTACGAGGCTTTTGTAATTATGTGTCAGTCATCACAGGCATCAGGTGAATATTTTCCAAGCAATCTTGTCTTTCATCTGTTTTTGTGATATAAAAAAGACGTAAAAACTTGTATTTCTCATCTTTCGCCTCGAGTCATTTTTGCGGATCATGACTATTACTCTACCTCGAGCACATACCAGGTGACACGTTGTTCCCATGTCCCTGTGCATCACCGTGATAACACATATTACCCGTAATGGCGCAATGATCTTCCTCGTTAAGATCGGAATTGCAACACGTGCCACCTTCTCAGAATGGTTCTGAATATCAAGACACCAGATGTGGCACGAAGATTGGATTTCGGAAAGGAATTGAAGTGAACACATGGAACACGGGTTCTTGAATACGGGCCAAATACTTCGGGCAAGCACAGAGTAAACCTACCTTAACTCAAAGGTCCACTTAAAGGCTGCGTTAACCAGACATCCGGAATGGGTATACGGAAGCGATATGTTGTATGCGAAAATGCATTGCATATATCGCTTTCGCATTCCGGGTGTCCGGTAAACGCAGCTTTCGCTTTTGTATTTGGCTGTGCAAACAATAGCTGAAGGTACTAGTAAACCTTAGAATTAAGGAAGGTTCTACAGGGTGGGCCAGAGAAAGTGTCCCTCGAACAATAGCATTTCTATTGTTTCCCTATTGTTCGAGGGACACTTTCTCTGGCCCACCCTGTACAATACGGCCCTTATTTCCGTGGCATATAGTTATACGTACGCCGGTAAACGCTGGCATTGTTGGTGGAAAATTTGAAGTATCACCACGGTCTCACTGGAGACGAGCATATCAGTGGACACTTTTCCCGAAAACTTTCATTTCACACACAACTTATCCTAAAATCTAGAGAACTATTACACTTACCTATTATGACATCAAGGGTATATCCATGAAAAGAAAGAAACAAGAGATTCATGTTAGATATTAGGTACATTTGCATGGGAAAAATTGATGGTGCAGAACGTTTTTATTTTTTATGAATGATAACGTTGAACTTTCCAAAATGAAACCTGAAATCAAAGATCAATTAACTCTAGCAACAGGCTGGGGACTGGGATGGGGCACAAAGGAAATAATGTATGCAATACACAAGGAAACATCTTCCGACATCGCTCGATGATGCTTGCTGACGGTGAAGTCATGTTGCTCAACTGAATTGCTGTATTAAACCCGTCTTACATTAGAACCATTTACGTGATCTGGCTACCGCTAGTGTTAAGGATGTGATCCAGACAGAAACCAAGGCGTGGTTTTCACAAGAATGTGAATTATTTATGTATCTGGTCATTCCAACACTCATGTACAGTACCATATCACAGAAATCATGGTGTAAACATAAAATTGTCTCCGAATTTTGCAAATTTTGACCCCAACCGGGGTCTTTTCCTCAGGCAGGAAGACCCCAGTTGGGGTCGAAAATTTGCGAAATTCGGCGACGACTTAATGTTTATATCATTTTGTGCATCGTTTTTCAGGCGAGTTGGCTCTTAATGGGCAATTCACCATTGTTGGTTTCTTTATGACTTTGGTTGGAGACAAAGACACAAATGACAGTCGAATGGCCCATGTAGAGCAAACATGCGAGAAAACTCTCAGGTGGATGTACGCCTCATAAACTTACCCAAGAACACAAGGAAGCGGTGAGCCAATCGGTTAGAAGAGGGAGCAGCATAATTCAGAAATTGGCAGACAAACAGTGGACTGTACTTTCAGATCAACTCCTTGCCAAGGCAAGAATGCAAGGCCAGCGATCTGTCCTACTCGGACTAGGAGACTCATAGATTGCCGAGACTGGATGAGTCACTGTGAATAACCGAAAGGAGAGCCTGTTGAATCGATAATGAGATGGGCCACTCTGGCCAGTACTTCAGCCACCACTATCCTACAGAACATTGCCCAGGACTGGTCAGTACTACAGTATAGAATCTTGTATACTGTAGTTCCTTACCTCAAAGAGATGATTCCCATTTGTGATAAGTTAGTTATGACTGGTGTGGTCACACAGCAACCTTGTTGGCAAACTCAGTTCTTTACTTTGAACAGAAATGTGCCAGTAAATGGGGAAGATAAAGGCTTAAGCCAAGTGTACATCGGCCTTGCGACTGGAAGAAATTGAACACAACAGTCGCTATCGATGTACGCATTCCGCACACATTGGTTACGACAGGGCAGTGCAACAAGTGGCACAATCGAGTCTTCAATCTGGAGCGCGCACATCGGACAGGTACTGATGTTAATGGTACTGAATGCTACATGGAAATTGTCGATGTCTTCCTATCAGACCACTCGGGAGTCATGTGATAAACATTCACGTGACCAGGTGTGCTCCACAAAAGAGGAAATTCATTGCTAGCACACATACATCGGAAGCAACTGAAGACAACTAGAAGCAACCGCTGGCAACGAATAGAACATGAGCAACTGGATGAAACTAGCAGCAACGGTCGGCAATAGCGTTGCCGGTGCACGAACATTGGCCTGTTTGAGCATCTGATCAGTTGCTGCTGGTTCCAGGTAGTCGCCAACTGTTGCCGGAAATGCCATTGCCGGTAGTTGCTTCCAGTCGCAAGGCCGATGTACGTGAGCCTGTAGACACTGTGGACAAAACTTCCAAAGCTGAACAGACAAAGGTTCATAGTCCCTTTAATCAAGTCGCAAACATATTGAATACTGGATGACTAAGCTTGGATTTCGAGTGATACCTGTTGAATTGTAAATGAGGTGGCCATCCCTGTTGTGTGATTTAATCCTCAGCTGGTGAGTCACTGTGGAGAATAATGATATCGGCAGCCGACGACGTGACAAAGGAAGGCAGACTCTCAACAGCATCTGAAGTCTTCCGCCGATGCATTTTTTGTCGGATACCACACGGCATTGCAATATCAGCAGGAGTCTGTTTCAGACAGGTGCCCCCCCAAAAAAAATATTCAGCACGAGTCAGTGGAACCCATTTTAGATGGCATAAGATGGTCAATGGAATACAAAATTGCCTGGGATGGGCGAGAGTGCCAAATGAAAGTTAATACATGCAGTATGTTGCACAATTGCATGACCTCCCTTCCACCTCGCACACCATCTGCATACCACATGCAGCATCATGCGCGTACCGTCCTCGTATCTTCCGCGGACGTTGTGCACCATCATGGAAGGGACGCAGTAAAGACATAAGGTCATTTGCGTGTGGTGCGCAGACGTCACGCAGAATAGATGCGTGACGCACCTGTACCATACGCAATGAACTGAAGCGTACCTTCCACGTGACGTTCGTGGAAGGTACGTGGATAAGGTAGGTCAATTGTGCAACATACTGTAGCCTACTTCATTTGCATCAGAATGCTTGATGTTTTTTATCCGATCATATACAGGGATAATAACGCCAGATTTCTGATGCTCCCATCATTGCAGCAGGTGGCCTTGAACACTTTTCAGTTCAGTGTCTTCAGCCAAATTTGGCCGGTGGCGCTTTGCAAGAATATTGGCCGAGCATTTGCAAACATACTCGGCAAGCGATTGAAGCCGTGTGGGCCATGGTGGGTGATGGGAAGAAAGAAATTTTTGCTTCAGTCCAGAGCCAAGGGAGCCCCAGTCCGGAAAAGGTCAAGAGGATCACTGACCTTCCCAAAACAGTGTCGACTCATGGCGGCACAGATGGCAGTGCTATAGACCGTTCTCAAATTGACGTAAACGACAAAGATCTGCGCACTTCCGCCGAAATCTCAACCACAACCTCGGTCTGAAACTGAATGACGTGATGCAGACCCCCGTGACGTCGAAGACATCGCGTCAGACTCAACAATTGCTGAATCATGGATAGCGTCACGTCAGCTGGTTTCAGATCGAGGTTCTGGTTGAGATTTCGGCAGAAGTGCGCAGATCTGCAAATTTGAGAATGGTATACGAGAGTGTCCTTATTCAACCTGACCTAGGATCTTCAAAGGACAGTCACCGCTATATCAGTTTAACACCACACGGTTACTCTCTATTTAGTTTAGCACCTCTCTTGTTAGAAGGGATCTAAAATGCAGATACCTGAGTTCAGAGAGTTCCGACCTGACTGGTTGAATTGCCCCGTAACCATGACGACTGATTCCCAAATGTGTCTACGGATCTCCATAATTTGCCATAATGTCAAAAGGAAGTGAATTTATCAGGATGGTAATTTGGGAGCAGTTGGGAGCTAGATGTACTCTTGTTGTTGAATTACTGTCTGAGAGGTGAGGAAGGCAACATCCAGAATGAGGTAAATGAAATGGTCCATGGACCATGTGCTCACTGGGTTGGACATAATAGTCTAATGACAGAGGGAGGTACATATCAGTTATGAGCAATCTGGGTCAAGTCATTCCCAGAAAAGACTTTGATGATTTTTGGGTTATGCCACCTGGCGGCCATATTAGATGTCCGATCGGGCTGCAACTTCACATGTACATAAAGGTCATCTGCAGGGGACCACATAGCACATTGGAGCGCTTTGGGTCAAGTCGTTCCTGAGTTACAGCACTTTGATGATTTTCGAGTTACGCCACCTGGCGGCCATATTGGATGTCCGATCGGGCCGAAACTTCACATGGACATAAAGGTCATCTGCAGGGGGCCACATAGCACATTGGAGCGCTTTGGGTTAAGGCATTCCCGAGTTACAGCACTTTGATGATTTCCGGCTTACGCCACCTGGCGGCCATATTGGATGTCCGATCGGGCCGAAACTTCACATGGACATAAAGGTCATCTGCAGGGGGCCACATAGCACATTGGAGCGCTTTGGGTTAAGGCGTTCCTGAGTTACAGCACTTTGATGATTTTTGGGTTACGCCACCTGGTGGCCATGTTTGAAGTCAAATCAGGCCGAAATTTGACATGCATGTAAAGGTCATCTAGATGGAGGTAAATATCAAATTTGAGCACTCTGCGTCAAGCCGTTCCTGAGTAATAGCACTTACTTGATTTTCAGGTTACGCCACCTGGCGGCCATATTGGATGTCCAATCGGGCCGAAACTTGGTATTTTTTAAGGTACCCCTCCAATGCATGTTTATGCAAGATATGAAGTTGCTCGGTGAAATAATGACAAACTGTGGCAGGTTCGTCACTTTTGTCGAACTTTGACCTCTGTGACCTTGAAAAGTAGGTCAAATCAAAAACCCGTTATATATGTTATGTATCCTTATTAGCTACACCTATGATAAAAATTTGAAGATGATCTAGTCATTAGTTCAGGAGTTATTGTACTTTTTGTGTTTTTGGTTTCCGCCACCTGGTGGCCAAACTGAGAGTCGAATCGGACCGAAACTTGGTGTCGTGGGTCATCTGACCTAGGGGTATATATGTACCAAGTTTCAGATCAATAGCTCCAGCGGTTACGAAACGTGCCCTGCTAACGGACAACGACGACGACGGACGACGACGACGACGACGACGACGACGGACGACGGACGCTGCACCATCGTAATAGCTCACCCCAGTGAGCTAAAAATCCACTGTTGTTCACTGATTCGTACAACAAATGAGTGTAGAGAGATAAAGTGGTCAGAATTTAATGACAACATTGATTTGACGGGTTTTTTAGAAGAATATATGGAATGGCCTGGGCCATTGTGCTCACCTGTCACTATGGAATGATGTTGGGAGGATACTGCCCCCTGGTGGCCATATTATCCAACTGCATTATATGCAGGGCCATTTTGTACCAAGTGGAAGAAGCTAGATCAAATAGTAGCTGCTGTTCAAAACCTGACCCCTGTGACCTTCAATAAGTAGGTCAAATCAGAAACCCAGGATCTATGCCATGCTGTCTCATTAGAGGAACTTCTCATACATGTAAATGATTTAAGGGTACAGCATTCAGGCGATATAGCCAAAAGAATGTTTTTCAACAAGTACCCCCTACAGGTTATTAAGGTGGATGCTAAGTTCCAGTCTGCAGCAAGTTTTTGCCTGGTACCTGCCAACCAAATTTCAAGTTTCTAACCAACCCACTTAGTTAAGAAATGTGCTGTTCATGACGACAAATGACACGGTTTGGGAACAGCTCACCTGTTTTAGGCGGGTGACAAAAAATGAGACCCGACCACTGAAACTTACCCAAAGTATACGTTGTTCGTCGGTGATGACAGTCCACCGGCGCTGGTGTCGCGGGAACATTGCCACTACCGTCCACTCGGAGGGAAGATTCTCAATATTTCATAGTCTATGAACATGGCGGACATCATGGGGTCAAAGGTCATGTCAGCTTAGAAAAGCTCTGTACAAATCTGTGCCTTTGTACTCGTTGGAAACCAAAGTTCGAGTTCGAGTCCAAGTTTCCAGCAATATTTCTTTCGAATACAACATGTCAGCTCGAAACCGATTGAAGATTTCTTGAAGAGTATATGAAACCCAGCCACTTCCACGATTTTACAAACATCGAATTTCCAAGCGTACACAGGTCGACAAAAAGCACCATAGTTTGAGCAGGAAGCAAAATATAAACACAGCAAGAGGGAAGAATGTTCAGTTCCTTGGTCCACTCACAGATGGCAGCACTCCAGAATGATTAGATCACCGCGGTAACTGGATGTTGCATCACGTTATCAATATATCAACATGAGTCAGTGACGGACACAGAATCCGAGATGCATGGCAAAAAATAGTATTATCTCTACTCAACATGTATTTCTACTGGTTAGTGCATTTCGTTAACATGACACAGCGCACCCAAGGGCATCAACTATTACTCAACCCTTCAAAAATATCAACAATTGTTCTTGCAATTCAAGAGTCATGGAATGTATAGGTTGACAACATCAGCAATTTCTTTTGGGTGTGCCACTAATCTTCATGGTCAAAGTTCATTTTTATCGGCATCCCTCGTTCCTCCATACAACATAATGCAATTCCAATTGATCAACGATACCTATGTTGACACTAAGTAAAAAATCCTGTCAATTACAATCCAAGCCAAACCTCAACAGTCATACATAGCCTACATGAATATTTGTGAAAGTTGAAGGTCACTCAAAATCCATGGCAGTTTTAGGTCAAGGTCATGTTCGTCTTATCTCCTAAGTATTCTGACTAAATTGCACACCGCCCCACTCTGATCAAGTTCTACCAAATGTTCCTGATTATATCAATAGAATTGAAGGCCAAGGCCACCTACTGTCACACTTGATCAGGCCTACTTTTTCCAAAGGTGAAGGCCATTTCCATATGTTACTTGTATCCATAGAATTCAAGGTCAAGGTCAAAAACCTGTGACTTTCTCAAGGTCAAGGTCACAACTAGATGTTGCCAACTGCCAGCTTGGGCAGTGTCCCTACTGCATATGCAAGAAGTTATTGTAAATATAAATGTAACATGCACTGATGGACTAAGCTTCAGGCGGTGATTCAACACCATACAAAAGCCAATACCAATATCTCAACTTGCGTAATCCACTCAGATGATGCTTTGTCAGCAGATCGGTTTTTCTCCGACGCAAAAATGCTGTGCCTATGCAGCATTAAAGAAACATCCAGCCATGCTTGGCAAATTGATGTTGTCCTTTTCTTATCCAATATGTCCTCAGTCAGAAGAGATAGCTACTGAGTTATCTGAGGTATCAGACATGAATCTCAATAAGGCACGGAAGATGGAAGAAGTCTCAGATATCCGTAACACAAACAATTTTTATACTCCTTTGTCGAGCTCTTTTTGAGAGAGCAGAAAGTGGCAGCGGTGCTGTTGACAAAGAAGACTTTTTTGGAATAATTTGTGTACCATGCTCTCTTCCACGCTCAGCATGCTAAGTTCTTCCAAGTTTGTAATCTTCAGTCTTTAGTCTTTAATTTTTTTAATCCTTAATTCTTTAATCTTTAGTCTTTAATTTTTTAAATCTTTAGTCTTTAATTTTTAATCTTTTTTCTTTAATTTTTAAAAATTTAGACTTTAATTTTTAGTCTTTCGTCTTTAATCTTTTCAAAACAGTTAAAATCAATCACTTCCCAATCTGTTACCCCAAAGTGTCGGGAATTCCAAAAGAATTAAAACTTGGTGAATGCCTATAAACCATGTACCATGAATCCATTCACCAAAACTCTCTTCTTTTTTGTGGAACTTTCTCCTATTTTTTCATGTCTTACAATTTTTTCCTAGAACATCCAAACTATCCCACTCGAATAATTGACAGGTACTGACAGAACACTTCTAATGCTAATTGTCTTTCCTTTTTCTGCACCGTATTTCCCATTGGTGACGATCCATATCTTCAGCAGCTTACAAATCACTGTGACAGCCAATATAAATTCCATTCATCGTAAGTCAAAATCAATGGCTATTTTCGATCATGTTACACCAGTTTGTCTTCGTGTCTCGATTCTGTCTGCACCGGGTTTAACACGCTTTACATAATGCATAGATTTACAAGACGGGAGATGGCACAAGAGTCTCCTGAGATCTTTCAGCAAGACAGGTTATCTGTACCTAAATTGTTTCATAAGATTTTGACAGGTAAATCTATCCTATTTTACTAGTGTTTAGTTGACTGGATCACTTAAAGTGGATGTGGCTAAAACACATCACGACAGTATTTGCTTCAAAACCCCTCAGACAGTATAATCTGCTAAGAGTATACTACACGTAGTGTCCTTCGGACTGCCACTAACTCTGCTAGAATACTAGTATCCTTTTGTCCGCTTTTGATTCACAACCACTCTGACAGTACAATCTGGCACAAACTCTGCCAAAAGCATAGTATCCTTCGAACTGCCACTACAGTAATTCTGCAAAGAGTACTGGTATCCTTTGGACAACTGTCATTAACTCTGCAAAGAGTACTGGTATCCTTTGGACGACTGTCACTAACTCTGCAAAGAGTACTGGTATCCTTTGGACGACTGTCACTAACTCTGCAAAGAGTACTGGTATCCTTTGGACGACTGTCACTAACTCTGCAACGAGTACTGTATCCTTTGGACGACTGTCACTAACTCTGCAAAGAGTACTGGTATCCTTTGGACTTCCACTAATTCTAAGAGTACCGGTATCCTTTCGACCACTGTCACAACTCTGCAAAGAGTACTGGTATCCTTTGGACCGCTTTCGATTCACAAGTACAATCTGCCACCAACTCTGTTAAGAGTACTTGCACACTGGTATCCTTTGGACTGTTTTCAGTTCACAACTATTCTGACACTGCACTGCCACCAACTCTGTAAGGAGTAGGCCTGACTACTATCCTTTTTGCCTCAATCTGTGATGGTATTAGTACGTGTAACTGAACGAAGGTGCACACAGTGATACTGGCTTCTTGAATCTGCCTTGGCTTCCTCAATGTGAATACAGTTCCTGTAGTTCCAATTCAGAAGTTTGCGTCTCCAGCAACATCCATCCCTTAAGATTCCAATGTAAGTTCTTTTATAGCAAAGAACGTCAACCCGTTGGCAAAAAATTCACATCAACATGAATACTCAAAGCTGTTCAGTTCAGTGCATCCCTTCCTGATATTTCTTCGTAGCAAATCCCTACGCGAGGTTTTTTCTTACCCGACTGAAAGCAACGATGTGATCTTTTGCAATATTCTTGTGGTGGTACGTTGGTATACACTATTATTTTGTGATTTCTTTCTCAAAGATGATTTGAAATTTTTCTAAAGAAAACCTTAGTGTTATATTATCTCTGAGTGTAATTTGCTGTTGATAAAATGAGTTATCTGTTGTGTGTCCCAAACTAACTGAAATATTAATATCGGACTCTATATACATAGCCTACAGATCTACCTTCACAGTGTTTATGCCAGAAGGTACTAAGGGTACGATGCTACAGTACGTTGCACAATTGACCTCCCATCCGCGGTCCACATGCAGCGTCATGCGCGTACCGTCCTCGTATCTTCCAAGGACATGGCGCGGCGTCATTAAAGGCACGCAGTGAAGACGTAACGTCATTCACCCGACGTCACGCAACAGAGACACGTGACGCACCCGTACCACACGCGATGAACAGAAGCATACCTTCCGCGTCACGTTCGCGGCAGGTACGCGGATAAAGGGAGGTCAATGGTGCAATAAACTGTAGTACCCTCAAAGGAACAGAATTTCATGGGGTTTTTGTTGATTTTGAAGAAAATAGTACCCTCAAAAAAAGTTCTGGCAGACCCTGCTTTACAGACACGCGCCTGCATAAGACTGAACTAAATGTACTCCCAGTGACTGTTTGAATTCATGGATTTTGGGCATGGTTTCAGTCAGTCTATAACTGCACATATCTGGAATTTGTTCCACTTTCTCACTAACATGGTAAGCCATTCTAATTGAGCACGTCCATGGATCATAACATTCCAGGTGCAAAAAGAACCACCCAAAATATTCCCTATGGACTAACCGTAAAAAATTTCTAGCTACTGAACAACTAACTAAGCTAATAAAACCTAAAGAACTTTCCGTATTGGCTGCAATACTAAATTCGGTAGCCAAGAGCTGAATATAAACTAGGCTAAGAAACTCTACAGTAGCTTGCAAGTGTCGCAAGGTTATAGGATTTTTTACATGCGGGAATAAGTTATATGAGTGAAAAATTACAGAGTTGGGTTTAGGATATTCGTCAGTGACAATGGAAGATAAAATGAACTTATAGATATTTGTATTCATGAATGGTGAAGACTGGCCCAATCTTCAAAAAGTTAGTCAATTTCTCAGCTTCTTATCTCCAATAGAGAATGCTTTTACTGTTTACCAAGAATTACATTTTTTCCACAAAAACGTAGTTTTCCCTACAAAATCGACTTGTTTCTGACAGAACATCTCACCAAAGAATTGACAGTACCGGGATTCGAATCGACGTCTTCACATAAGGCAACACCGCCAGCATGAGGGGAAAGCGTGCACAACCAAAGTGCACAATTAAATCCCTATCACACCACAAATCCCCATCATACGATGGGGATTTCGCACAGTAGTGTCCAAGCTTTCCCTCAATGCTGGCGATGTTGCCTTACATGAAGACGTGGGTTCGAATCCCAGTATCGGTACTGTCGATAGGCAATACTTACCAACATAGCAAACCTATGACTTCCACAAAAGAGTTGAACCTAGTTGTTCGGTTTATGCCTGTGGCAAGAGGTTGAGGACAACCCAATGTGAGAAAAAAGAACCAAAAACCGATTTTTCTGATACGACCTTGTTGTTTGCAAAAAGAAGCCAATAGTTGAAAAAGAACCTATTCTCCAGAAGAACATGCTTGTGTTCCCAAGCTAAAACCAATATTACTCCAGCAGAACCTAGCTTTCGTAGGCCTACTTGGTATCTTCATCTCTGGGCATCCAGCACAATTTCATAAAGGGGCTAACAGGTCGACATTGCATCTTGAAGCAACTCACGGCAACTACCTTTCCGGCAATGGAAGCAACTCGGAGTGACTGATCAGTTGCCGATTTTTTCGATCTAAGTGTGCTTGTGTCTCCAAGCAACTGCTAGATCCGCTAGTTGCCGCGAGTTGCCCGGGTTCTACTTTTCAGCGACTATAGTTGTCGCCAGTTCCACTCAGATCCGTCGACCTGCGCCTGCTTGCGCCTGATCAGTTGCTTGAATGGGGATATTTCATTGAAAATCACGTGACGTATACCGAAAAAAGAAAATGGCGGCAATGGAATGGACTGGGGGCATGGAAGACGCGCTGTCGACATGAGCGGGCTGTTTGAGCTAACTGCCAGCTGCTCCGAGTTCCTCTCAATCGCTGAAATGGCGACCTGCGCATGGTGGTTTTTTGATGCAACAGATCCGTCGAGTTGCTTCAAGACACAATGTTGACCTGTAAGCCCTGGGATACTCAGCATAGCACACCAATAAACCCATGATCCATCACCTCCTCCTAAGGTGAGTTCCAAACCTCTCCCGGACAAGCAAGCAACATTTATGGGGACTTGAAGGAGACCACAGCAACCTGACAAACACAATGAATACAGGCGAAGAGGTCCTTGGGTTGGTCGAGGAGAAGGATTGGTAAACCTCATAAGATGTGTCTGTATGAGTATATAGGGTAATGAGGGATATTATATACAACAACCTTCATTACTGCCGCAATTTAAAGCTAGGATGGATTATGCTCCTTTTTCATAAGCAGTACGAACATGTTTTCATCACCAACATGCTGTTGTAAGAACTTGTAGAAAAGAAAGTGCGACAGACTCAGACATCTGTCATTTCAGCTTGAAAAACCTGCAAATTTAGCCAATGAAAATATACTTGTAAGCAGAAAGAAGCTGCATGGATGGGGATCCCACCATAGCCTTCCATAGAATAACGATAGTTAAGCCAAGTGTACATCGGCCTTGCGACTGGAAGCAACTGAACATGACAGGTCATTGCGGCAACAAGTGGCACAATCCAGTCTTCAATCTGGAGTGCGCACATTGGACAGGCAATGGTACTGAATGCCACAAAGAAATTGTCGATGTCTTCCAATCAGACCACTCGGGAATCATTTTGTGGGTCACGTGATTCCATCACGTGACCGGTGTGCTTCACAAATGCGGAAATTCATTGCCAGCGCGCGTGCATCGGAAGCGACTGAAGACGACTAGAAGCAACCATTGGCAATGAGTAGAATGTGAGCAACTGGCTGGAACTAGCGATAATGGTCGGCAATAGCGTTGCCGGTGCCTGTACATTGGCCTGTTTGAGCATCTGATCAGTTGCTGCTGGTTCCAGGTAGTCGCCAACCGTTGCCGGAAACGCCATTGCCGGTAGTTGCTTCCAGTCGCAGGGCCGATGTACGCTAGGCTCAACAAACAGCTTCCTCACGCAGAATCAAATGCCACCAAATGGTTTCGAAACAATCCATCATTTCCATGTTTAATTGTAACAAGGCCAAGTACTCTCAACACACATTAGCAATCCCATCCATTTTCACCTTGCCACAAGGGTCTAAATCTGACCTCAGATGAAGGCCAGGTCAGTGAAATTGGTCCCAAGGGCCTCATTCCCTTTATTATTACCTCTTCATGCTTAACTGTTTTGTATCATCTATCATGTCAATTTGTTAAAGGAATTTTGATTAGTCTCTAAGGATTCTACAGGGAGGGAGTTGCTTCTGTCAAGTGACCAAATCACTAGCTAAGTCACTGTTCAGTTAGCCAAATTTTCCGTTCTCATGGATTTACAGTTTGGAAACTTTTAGCCAAGTCATTAAAGCAAATCACTCGCGGGGTTTGTTGACAGTTGGTCCTCAATATCAAGCACCGTTTTGAGAAAAAGGCGAAAGAAGGATTTTAGTTTAATGGGAAATGCATTAGACAGCCAAACTTCGGAGGCGTATTCTGCAAAATCTGCCCAACATCTTTCTCAGCCAGAGGACTTTCAAATCTTTATCATGTGAAGTTTTTATTTGCAGATATAGGCCTAAATGCCCGCAGGTAGGCTAGGTTGCTCACATGCACTAAACCAGAAAAGAAGGAAGCTACTTAGTGTGAGGCTAAGGTGCAAATGGCCAAATGACTTGAAACATCAACTCATCAACACATTAACAATTCATGACTTGTTTTCTCAAAAAAGACTGTTGGTCGTTTGCGAAAATGAAGGTATGACGTCTTTAGAATATTTTAGAATTCACTTTGATGTGATGTTGAATAATTTAGACAAAGCCAAGACAAGTTGAAGGTAAAACAGGTATGTTTTTGTTGCAAAACGAAGGAAACCGAAGCCGTCACAGAGAGTTGCCCTGTCTATCACATGAGCATCTGATCCAACCTACTAGATGAAATGGTCCATGGACCATGTGCTCACCGGGTTGGACATAATAGTCTAATGACAGAGGGAGGTACATATCAGTGTTATGAGCAATCTCGGTCAAGTCACTCCCAGGTAGGACTTTGATGATTTTTGGGTTATGCCACCTGGCGCCATATTGTATGTTCGATCGGGCCGGAACTTCACATGCACATAAAGGTCATCTGCAGGGGACCGCATAGCACATTGGAGTGCTTTGGGTCAGGTCGTTCCTGAGTTACACCACTTTGATGATTTTCGGGTTACGCCACCTGGCGGCCATATTGGATGTCCGATCGGGCCGAAACTTCACATGGTCATAAAGGTCATCTGCAGGGGCCCACATAGCACATTGGAGCGCTTTGGGTTAAAGCGTTCCTGAGTTACAGCACTTTGATGATTTTTGGGTTACGCCACCTGGTGGCCATGTTTGAAGTCAAATCAGGCTGAAATTTGACGTGCATGTAAAGGTCATCTAGATGGAGGTAAATATCAAATTTGAGCCCTCTGCGTCAAGTCGTTCCTGAGTAATAGCACTTACTTGATTTTCAGGTTACGCCACCTGGCGGCCATACTGGATGTCCAATCGGGCCGAAACTTGGTATTTTTGAAGGTACCCCTCCAATGCATGTTTATGCAAAATATGAAGTCGCTCGGTGAAATAATAACAAACTGTGAGAGGTTCGTCACTTTTGTCAAACTTTGACCTCTGTGACCTTGAAAAGTAGGTCAAATCAAAAACTCGTTACATATGTCATGTATCCTCATTAGATACACCTATGATAAAAATTTGGAGATGATCCAGTTATTAGTTCAGGAGTTATTGCACTTTTTGTGTTTTTGGTTTTGGCCACCTGGTGGCCAAGCCAACAATCGAATCGGACCGAAACTTGGTGTCATGGGTCATGCGACCTAGGGCTATGTATGTACCAAGTTTCAGATCCACAGCCCCAGCGGTTACGAAACGTGCCCTGCTAACGGAACACGACGACGACGACGACGACGGACGACGCCGGACGACGACGGACGACGGACGCTCCCCCATCGTAATAGCTCACCCCGGTGAGCTAAAAAGGCCTTGCTGGGTGACATGGGTTTTGACAGCAAATCCCAAAATCTCTGATGGTAAACGTACTTTGGTGCTTTACAATCATTTTCTCCAAACACTGGGTAAAGGCAAGGTAGGACATTTTGTAGAAGTGACACTAAGCCTTTTCCCCTGGGCTAATTAAAGGCAGACACATAACCTTTCGGTGAAAATCCTTCCCAGAGATAAATCTGGGATCACTTCTGGGATCTTTCACTTTCACTTCTGGGATCTCTACTAGAAAGTGCCTCAGGAAGACCCCAGTTGGGGTCGAAAATTTGCAAAATTCACTTTCACTTCTGAGGAAGACCCCGGTTGGGGTCGAAAACTTGCGAAATTCGCGGAGACGACTTTACTTTTACTAACAATGAAAAGAGTGCGTCAATCGGAGCGAACATCTGACCAGCCAGTCGATCAATCAGACCTAACGACAAGCCAGTTGTCTCCTTACAGCCCATAGTCACATCTCCAGGTTGGTCTACAAAGGCCATAATCAAATTCCCTGACTCAATTCACCCCAGCTGTCAGACAGAACGGTCAATTTACTCAGCCGATGTCTGCAGTGGAATATCTGAGACTAAAAGTACATGAAAAGACACTTATGTTTTTTTTTCATTTTCCACTCAAAATACCCAATCAATACACTTGACATCTCTCAGGATATGAAATTCTCCAAGCTTGTTGTCTGTTGCACTACTTAGAGGCTTTTGCAGGAGGTTATCCCGTTATGTAATTCGGTTCATTCTGGTGTTTTAGAAGATAATTACAAAAATAATTTCAATTTATCATTTGTAATTGCAACCAGATTTTTTTATGCGAGGATACAATTTCAAAGCACTTTCAAATTTTAATCCTTGACGCAGACCCGTACAATTCAGACATCTCCACTTCCAGGAAAGTGTTACAATCCGGCTGCCACAAAGCGCACATGACTAGACATTCACATAAACCATCTCTGCTGGCTAGGTACCCCTTTAACTCTTCAGTGGGGTGAGCCAATAAAAGTTAAAGTTTGGGTTTATAGTCTGATATCAACTACGGTAGAGGTTCTCATCCGACCTCACACTTTAACCCCAGTCTATCCTGAAACCTTTCAGTAGAACTCAGATGAGCTGCTCATTCAGCACTACAATCTGAGCATTTCCGACCGGTACCCATTTATACACCTGGGAGGAGAGAGGTCAGTGAGGCAAAGAGACTTGCCCAAAGTCTCACGCCCAGTGGGATTCGAACCCGGGACCCTCTGACCGCTAGTCGGAGACCCAAACCATTACAATTGAGGAAAAGAGACTTAGCCAAAGTCTCAAGCCGAGAGTGGTGATCACACTTGGGACCTTCTGACTGGTCAGAGATCGAGTGCCGGACTTCACCACAGCAGGTCCTAAAGAGTAATAACGAATATTTATGTTTGTCAGATGAGACCTCGAATTACCAGTCATGCAGGAACAGAAAAGTGAGTCTACCACATCAAACCCTACTCAATGTGCGCCTGGTTCTAAATTTCATTCAGTGCACATAACAGACAATTTTATCAAGTTTTGTCATTTACTCAATATGACATTGAATTGCCAAACTCGTTTCACTTTGAAGAGCTTTTAAAACAAATTTTTCGCCAAACGACATTGATTTTTGAAAGAGGCTGTTGTTTTAAAAGTAACTGATGCCAGATGATTTATTCATGAAAAATAAATGTGATGGATGCCATAGTTCTCATTTTTAGAAGTAAATAGTTGTACTTAACAAATGAATGGCGTTGCCTATATAAAAATTCACAATGCATTATATGCATATGGTCCCTGGTCACACAACTGTAAAGAATGGAAAATACTCTTGAACAAAATATTAGCAAAAACATATTTTTACAACTCATAAAAACCTATTATGGAGAAATATTTCCAAGCTTGTCATGAGCCATTATCTTTGAATGAAAGCAAACATATATGAATTTTTTCATGACACTCCCATGGCAGATATTGAAGCGTTAATTCAAATGTTTTCCGGTAGGTCACAGAAACTCTGCAAATAAACCCTTCTTGTGAATGTTGTATCTCCACTTCAGTCAGCCAATAAAATAACTTGAGTCTGACAGCTGTATACTTAATGAGCGTTCTAATGCCAGGATTACCATACCACAAAAAAACACCAGGCAGACTGCAACCACACGGAAAGCAGTAGTTTTCGGGCTTTGAGGTTCGCTGCCGGAACGGAACTTGTACTAGAAAAGTCTCTTCCTATTCTTAGGCAAGAAAAGTCTTTTTCTATCGACATTAGGACAAATGTGTGGTGGTCTAGGAAAACCCAGCGGATGTCGCTGAATGATCAACAAAGGCTGTCAGATTGCCTGCACATTGATGTACTACTGTTTACCTGTTATGTAGTACATTTCAGCTATTGAAATGTGCGGGTTCAGCAAGGCCATTAACATTTTCCTCAAATGCGACATCCGTCGTGTTTTCCTAGACTGCCTCACAAATATTAGTTCGAGATGGGGGATTGTAACCAAGTGGTAGCGTGTCTGTCCAGATGATTGAAAGGCCCCGGGTTGCTAAGGTCAGAAAGGTTAAAGTTAGTGCTGGCAGGGCTGCTTGAGTGTTCATGACAGATTTCATGAGAATGGAGTGAAAGGGGCTGTTCATTTTCGTCAATTGAGGAATCTGAGTTGTGACCCTTGAGAAAATGGAGAAAGCTATGAAGCTGCAAATTGCAGCGATTATTCTGTACAGCAAAACAAATAATCCCTGCAATTTGCAAGTGCATAGCTTCTTCCATTTTCCCAAGGATCACAACTCAAGATTCCTCAAGTGATGAAAATGAACAGCCCCTTTTTCCCAGGCCACAAGAATACGTATGTTGCTAGAGAGAAACGAGCTTAGAGTTCTCGAAGGAGTTTCGAAAGAGTATAGGGTGGTATTTCTACCAACACATGACTGCAACATGTAGCTTGATATAAAAGAGAAATGAGTTGCTTGAGCTCTCAAGAGAGAATGGAGAGGTGTTCCTATCACTCATGACTACGTGACACTATGTTTAGGTTGCTAAAGAGAATGAGTTTTGCGAGAGATGTTTCGAGAAGAATGGGGTGGTATTTTTACCAGCCATAACTATATGTAGGTTGCTGAAGAAAATGAGCTGAATGGGGTGGTATTTCTACCAGCCATGACTACACAAAGGTTGCTGAAGAGAACGAGCTGCTGGAGTTCCCAATCGAGGGTTTGGAGCAAGAATGGGGTTGTATTTTTACCAAACATGACTACATGTACACAAAGGTTGCAGAAGAGAACGAGCTGCTGGCATTCTCAGGAGAGATTCAAGGAGAATGGGGTGGTATTTCTAGCAACCATGACTACACAAAGGTTACTAAGAGAATGAGCTGCTGCAGTTCTCAAGAGAGGTTCAAGGAGAATGGGGTGGTTACTAAGAGAATGAGCTGCTGGCGTTGAGAGGTTCAAGGAGAATGGGGTGGTATTTCTACCAACCATGACTACACAAAGGTTACTAAGAGAATGAGCTGCTGGCGTTCTCAAGAGAGGTTCAAGGAGAATGGGTGGTATTTCTACCAACTTGGCTACACCTAGGTTGCTGAAGAGAATGAACTGCTGGAAGTTCAAGGAGAATGGGACAGAATTTCTACACAAAGGTTGCTGTACGAACTGCTGGAATTCTCAACAGAGAATGGGGTGGTATTTCTACCAACTATGGCGACACAAAGGTTGCTGAAGAGAACAAACTGCTGGAATTCTCAAGAGAGGTTCAAGAGAGAATGGGGTGGTATTTCTACCAACTACAACTATGACTACACAAAGGTTGCTGGAGAGAACAAGCTGCTGGAGTGCTCAAGAGAGGCTTGGAGAGAGAATGAGGTGCCATTTTTGCCAACTACGACCACAACTGCACAAAGGTTGCTAGAGAGAATGAGCTGCTGGTGTTCCCAAGAGAGGTTCAAGGAGAATGGTGTGGTATTTCTACCAAGTACAACTATGACTAGACAAAGGTTGCTGAAGAAAACGAGCTATTGGAGTTCTCAAGAGAGGTCAGGAGAGAGAATGGGGTGGTATTTCTACCAACCATGACTACACAAAGGTTGCTAATAGAACGAGCTGCTGGAATTCTAAAGAGAGGTTCAAGAGAGAATGGGGTGGTATTTCTACCAACTACAACTATGACTACACAAAGGTTGCTGGAGAGAACAAGCTGCTGGAGTGCTCAAGAGAGGCTTGGAGAGAGAATGAGGTGCCATTTTTGCCAACTACGACCACAACTGCACAAAGGTTGCTAGAGAGAATGAGCTGCTGGTGTTCCCAAGAGAGGTTCAAGGAGAATGGTGTGGTATTTCTACCAAGTACAACTATGACTAGACAAAGGTTGCTGAAGAAAACGAGCTATTGGAGTTCTCAAGAGAGGTCAGGAGAGAGAATGGGGTGGTATTTCTACCAACCATGACTACACAAAGGTTGCTAATAGAACGAGCTGCTGGAATTCTAAAGAGAGGTTCAAGAGAGAATGGGGTGGTATTTCTACCAACTTGGCTACACCTAGGTGGCTAAAGAGAATGAACTGCTGGAGGTTCAAGGAGAATAGGACAATATTTCTAAACAAAGGTTGCTGTACGAACTGCTGGAATTCTCAACAGAGAATGGGGCGGTATTTCTAACTATGGCGACACGAAGGTTGCTGAAGAGAACAAGCTGCTGGAATTCTCAAGAGAGGTTCAAGAGAGAATGGGGTGGTATTTCTAGCAAAAAACAAAGTTGCTAAAGAGAACGAGCTGCTGGAGTTCTCAAGAGAATTTAGAGCAAGAACTTTGCTGCCGTCTCGCAGCAATAAGCACGGTTGACTGCTCCTATCAGAGAAAGGTTACCCTTCGCTGATAACTGCAAGAAGTGCCTCTTGCTCCATCATGATTTTTGTCACATAAATCAGAAGGAATGCTCCACAATGGCAACTGAGACAACTCCTATGGATGATTTATTCTTGATCAACCATCCAGCCATCCTGCTGAACACTCACTCCACACAGGTAATAGATCAATTGGTGACAGGCCAGGTATTAAACAGTTGAAGACAATCACGGCAAAAGGAATGGCTGGGGGACTAGAGAAATTATTACTAGTGTCATTTTTTTCTGGCGGTCATTTTTCACAGGTCAAAATAGAAGGCATAAATAACATCAAGTTGATGAGAAAAGATGTTGAGAAAAACTAATCTCATACAAAACCCATGGGGAACCAATGGAACTAAACATCATCACTCAGTGCTGCGAGCAATGTGGCCAAAAACTTTTTTCTTATGTTATTTCAATTTATTTCTGGCATGAAAAAAATTGTTTCAGTCTTGTGACAGCAAACTTACATCATCCTGAAGCAGAGGAAAATTACCTTTTACCTCATTGCCTTTTTCCACATAACAAAGAAATAGGATGGTAAGATAAAGGCATCGTTTTTGTCCCATTATTCCTGTCGAAAAATGTACACATCATTTTTACATGATGCAACATCAACAGCTAAAATGATGTCATGACAGTCACATCGCTCGTAGCTCCATGAAGCAGATCACTGGTTCCTCATTCCAGGCACTTCTACATTGGAGAAGTTTTTCTTTGGCGACTTGTTGCTTATTTATCACCATCTGTCTCAGAAGGTATGGCTATCTCTCGAGAATCTCTAATAGTTGGATTTTTTACACTTCTTTAATTTCCTGAGATTACCTCCTGAAGAGGAATGGGTTTACACGTAAAATAAATGACTTGGTCAATGAGTTACGAGTGCATACCAAATACTGCTTTTTGGTTTGATGCTGTGTAAACAGCATGGAGTAAAAAAGGATGCAAACTCACTTTAAATAGATGACATTAGGGAGTACTTCATGATGTCGGGACACACATTGCTTTATCATTACAATGTTGAATCTGAAGAACAGCTTTTTCAAACTACACTCTGATCATTAATTTTCTGTCTTTTTAGGCATGGATATGTAACACATGTAATTTTTGCATTAACCAGGGATTCCAATCCAGTTTGGGCCAAAGTTGTACAAATTTTTTTACCTGTATAACACATTATTTTCGAAATAAAATTATTGTCTTCCCCAGAGTAAAAAATTTACATTCTGTGTGAAGCAGAGTAACATCGACAACAGTTTACCACTTTGGTTGCCAAGGCATGTTTTGTCAAAAATGAAAATGTGTAAAAATCATCTGAACCTTCCACGTAGGTTATTCTTGGGAAGCCTCGTTGGTGGAGTGGTTTGGGTCTCCGACTAGCAGTCAGAGGTCCCACTTCGGCGTGAGTCTCTTTGCCTTACTGGCCTCTCTCCACCCAGGTGTATAAATACCAGTCTGAAATACTCAGATAGTGCTGAATGAGCAGCTCATGCGAGTTCTACTGTAAGGTTTCAGGATAGACTGGGTTATAAAGTGTAAAGTCAGATGAGAACCTCTACTGTTGTTGATATCAGACTATAAACCCAAACTTTAACTTTAACTTGGAAAGCTCTGGGTGAGATGCTTTCCAATGAATGTAAATGACAGTTCTTCTGTAACATTTTAGGATTTGGTAGGATTGATTCGTTTAAAGTGAAGTCGCTACTAGCAGAGAAAGGGTAAAGCACGATTCATGAAGGCCACCACAGCCATGTAAATGAACACCCACGCCGTCACAATTCCTAATCAAAGATTGGTAACTATGCGTCTGGCTCGCTGATTGACCGCTCTATCTATTATGCATTGCTACGTTTTTTTATCTCATTCAGATAGAACATTTTCTGTGTGGGACAAACACGACATTCCAACATTTTTTCCAGTGTCCAGGAGGTCAATATATCTTACAAAATAAAATCGATATGTAGAAGTTTTGCCATGGCAACCTCGGATAGACCATGGGCTAGAAAATAACAGAAGTACTCCAGTAACTAGAAGTTTGCCCTGGGCCAATAATGTCTTCCTTCAGTCCAGAGGTTTTGTTATACTGCCAATTCTCTCTGAGCATATTCTATTATACTGGATATAACACCCCAAAAGGCCGAAATTGCAGCAATAATGTCAATGGTCAAGACAGAAGCTCCTTCTTTAGAAGTGAGTCAGCAGTAAACAGAGCAAAAGCTTAAAGTTAAAAGTTTGGGTTTATGCTGATGTGAGATCAACTACGGCACACTTTAACCAGCCCCAGTCTATCCTGAAACCTTTCAACAGAACTAAGATGATCAAGCTGCTCATTCAGCACTACAATCTGAGCATTTCTGACCGGCACCCATTTATACACCTGGGTGGAGTCAGAGGCAAGGTGTGGGCAAAGAGACCTGCCCCAATTTTGACACCAACATGGAAAGACTTTATAATTATTTTCCGAAAAGTAATCGTTCTCCAGCCCACATAATGGCAGACGTCCAGTAGTAGTATGATCAATAGGGCAATTACCAAACCCACACTTTCACAGACACCTCGGTCATCTGCAGCAAAATTTATGCCACAACAGCCGACATTTGTATCAATAATTCATTCGTGGTGATCTTTAAAGGTGTAATGTTTTTACTCAGGCTTTTTGAAGATGATACTGGTAGCAGCAGCTGTTGGATAAGAAAATTTTGAAGACGATACTGGTAGCAGCAGCTGTTGGATAAGAAATTTTCTGTCACTTCCGGGAAAATACTCCTGGCTTCAAATTGAAAGTCAAGGTGCCTATGTCGACATTGCGTCTTGAAGCAACTCGCAGCATAGCTTTCGGGCGATGGAAGCAACACGGAGTGACTGATCAGTTGCCGATTTTGACCTGAGCGCACTTGCGTCTCCGAGCAACTGCCGGATCAGCTAGTTGAGGAACTGCCAGTTGCTCTGAATTCCTCTCAATCACTGAAATGTCGACCTGCGTGTGGTAGTTTTTTTATCTGCGACGGATCCGTCGAGTTGCTTCAAGACGCAGTTGACCTGTAGGCGCTTTAAGAAGGGATCCTCAAATTGCAGTTCTTCTGCTTTAGGTTCCACACGACACTTCAATTACTATAGTTAGCTCCCACTATTGAAAATCTAAAGTTATTTAAAAAGCAATTTAAGATAGAATTTAGAAATTGACATTCAGGACTCAACTTGTAATCCAAAACATTGAGATTGGATTGAGCCTCGCACTATCACAGTGCGTGGCATTTAGCATGCCACCTATTTCCTGATTGAAAATTGATGAACATGTGAGTGAGGAGTGATTATAGTGAATGTTTAGGTCTATAGGGTTGGGAAAGGGCCAAATGGAATATAGCCTATAGAGTGTTTGCACCGGTGGCCATGTTGGAGGTATGAACAAAAGAATTTGTCGCCAGTCACGGTCTACGGAGATTAACTTCGATTGTTTTGGAAGTCTGTTCTTTTGTTGTACCTCCAACATGGCCGCTGTGACGTCATGTGCAAACACTCTATACCTCTTCAGGAACGTCAGGGTGTCATGTAGTGGCTGCACATGACACACCATGCTGAGGTTCAGCTAGTGAAAAAAAATCTGACACATCGATCAACAAAGAAGGGGGAATTTTTTGTATTTGTATTTAATTTTTTCCCCATGAAGGCCAAAGCCAAGGCATGGCCCTGGTAAGTATGGGAGAGCCATCTGAAGCTACTCATGTTCCTCACTTGGATGGGGTCTTTTACTTTTCCTGAGGCTTTCCAAAGGCCAAGGAACAGTACAAGGCACCATGCAGGGCTTACTGTATCATGCAGCAGATGTGAAGAGCTGGGGTAGATTAATCCCATTTGGCCCAGTTGATTTCAACATGTCGAACCCGAGGACTGCTGCTTGCTAAACGACCTGATGAAGTTCAGTCTTCGGGCAAACATCCATGCAACAAGTCCTCTGACCATCAGTGATGCACCGTCTCTTGGTGACTCAAGCTTCCACATGTTTTTTAATAGTATCCCACTGTGGCTTATACATGACAGCAAAATGTCGGCCAATTTCAGACAGGTCATTGATTTATCGTAGCTACTACACTGAGTGTTTCCGAGAACCATAAGTCCGCCCAAGCCATCGTTCATTCTGAGCCTCTCCTTGACATCAAGCCATCCCCCAGACGAATAAATCAACTCGATTGCTCCCCATATAGATTTCCAGTGATGCATGCCATGCATTGGGATTTCATCGCAGTCGACAAATCAAGAACGTTCGCTAACAGATAGGATTGTTGATATTTTGCATTCTCATCAAAATTAAAGTGGTGTTTTTAGTTAAAATTGGCTTGGGCATTTGGCAAAACTATTATCGCATTTGATGGAGTCTCACTTGACTTGGTCATTGACTGCGAAATCTAGATGTCTAGGCACGTGATCAATTGGCTGATGTGTCTTCTCTCTCTGCTCTGAGAATGTGGCCAAGGTTTGCCAATAGCTCATAACCACATCATTTCAACCAAAGTCTGTACATCAGAAAATCTGCCACAAGCCTACGTCAGCTAGCCGTGTTTTACCTGACATCCGTTATCCGTTATGCGATACGACGTAACGATATGCGAAATTGCAATCTGATCATTCCAAGCCATTTTTCAATGCTCATGTATCGGCACACATTATCCGTTAGCCATTATGCGACACAACGCTATCCGTTTAAGCATTCGCTCCATGTTGCGATTGAGATGAAAAACGGATGCGATATGGAGGTCACGTGGTACAGCAGACAGGGATTTCCTTTGTTTGTTTTCTGCTACTCCTTTTTTGCTTGGACTCTTTTCATTCCTTAATTGCTGACCCGTCCTGTTTGGGTTGGTTACTTCAGATCTACATTTGGGTTTCAGCTCAGTCTTTTCTAGAGTTTCAGATTGTAAAGTTCCAACCTGAAGAAGACCCCGGTTGGGGTCGAAAATTTGCTAAATTCTGGAAGTTGACTTCCTATTTATTACTATATCGCAGGCAGGTAAATGGAACACACATTTTTTTAATCGCATTTCGGACAACGCATATCGCTCACGCGTCTCGCACATCGCATATTGGATGTCAGGTAAACACGGCTTAAGGCCTCAATAATTCCACAATGAATGAAAAATCGACAAAGCCTACAAATACAGCCCAGGAGCAGGATATTCTATTAGAATAAATCAACAGCCATCAACAACCACCAACACCCAGTAAGCCTTTGTCAGCACAAAAGGAGAATCCAGCATGATCCGCTGCATGGTGTAACTGATTAATATTGAATCGAGATGAACTGACTGACCAATCAGAAGCATCAGACGAGAGTAAAGTGAGAATTGTGTGGTGGGTTAAAACAGAATTGTAAACAGCTTCTGTTGATGGTATTGGTTTTTTGACCAGGGTTAAGACTGAAATTCAGCGTCAGTACTTCAAGTGATATTGGTGAGCTGTTAATCTGATTTCCTGCCAAGAGACCATAGACCAGAGCCACTCATTCTATTATCTATTGCAGCTAATGCATGTCTGTCAGCCACGCAGTCTGGTCGTGACCATAACAATAAGGATGTCTATTATGAAATGGCGCCATGATGCAGTAAACATGCCAGCTTGCATTTAAGGATATAGGACTGCATATCAATCAACTTTTTTCACCTTTCGAAGAACTGCATCTCCACTTGTAAAGAATGACATAACCCAGTAGATCGAGCCCAACATAACATAGTACATGCAGCTAACAATTAATACAAAAGGAATCCGTCGCCAAAAAATGCCTTTAGCATTGAGTGATCACTGGTAGACCTAAGCAGTGCAAGCACACCGGAAATGGATATTAGATGTGCTGTTTCTTGCTCACCTACAACCCTGACAGAATATCAGGCATCGTGTGATATCAAAATAAGGTGTGTTGACATTTTTACCATTGCCTTTTCATGAAATAACTTTATAACCAATCTTTCAGAAGACAAGGCCTGCAATATTAGAAATGACGATATAGAGCCTTTTTGAATGAGGTCCCAAATCTGACAACAAAATACCTCTTTTCATTTGACACCTTTGACTCTGGTCGTGATACTCCATATTGGGGGAAGAGCTTCCTTCGAGATAGACGAAGGAACCAAACCTTTGAGACAGCTGCACGAGCAACCAGCCTCACTGCATCCTAAAGATCTTCTCCAAGGATGCACATGGTACTTTTTCCCATACAATCGATGGTGACGCTCTGCAATCACATCAAGGGAAGTAGGAAAAGATGATTGTTTTGTTTTCATCCTAGGGTAATCTACATTCGAAAAGTTACTCTTTTTGAATAAGGTCCCTATAATCTGACACCAAAAAGTCTTTTCATTGACAACGCTGACTTTGGTCCTGATACTTTACATACATTGAGGAAAAGAGACATCTTATCCAGCACGGATTAACCCCTCAACTGTGTAATTTTTTTTAGTTCAAATTTTTCTGTCTTAAAAAATTGCCAAAAAAGTATTTGACACATAAGGTTCCGGATGTGATATAAGTTCAAGTTCATATAGTTTATTGTAGTCTTGTAAAACATGTTTACATCGAGTTGATTTACAATAAACGTGCATTGCGATAGATTAGAAGAAGACAAAGCGGAGAAAAGTCATCAAGGATCTGTCTTATGCACAGGATCTATCTGTACGTATAACGTCCTACGCACTGTGAGTGCTTCATTTCCTTGCAAGGCGTACTATTACGCCTTACACAAGCTGCAATCCTCGGGTGTCTTTGTGGGTTCCCCGGATTTCGTAATGGCGTAATACCCAGTTAAGTGGTTAAAGAAGGAAATCAAACTGATGAGACAGCTGCACGAGCAAACAGCCTCACTGCATCCTAAAGATCTTCTCCAAGGACGCACATGGTACTTTTCCCTGTACAATCGATGGTGACGCAGCTGTAATCACATCAAGGAAAGTAGGAACGCGTTGTTTTCATCCTAGGGCAAAAGAATCAATTGTCTTCCATGATCAGAATCGCTCACTTTTCCTTTGATAATCTCCCGACCCTTCTTTCATGACGAAACTAAATAAGGTAAACACCACTAGATCGATAACATCCTATATTAATCTAATTTTGGACAGACAATCTGCTTCCTTTCCTCTCTATAAGATAAGACCATGGAAAAAACAACATTCTTTACGTCTGACAAGATATTTATTGGACAGTGTGCTGTTTTGACTTGAAAGAGCATTGTTTGTGTCCAGAGCTCTAGGGAGTGGACATGAATATTTTTAAAGGTGAAGGTGGTGAAGGGATTGACCGGGAAGCGGTGTGATGTTTGGGTTTGAAGGAGCATGTTTATGTCCAGGGAGTGAGTGGACATGTAATATATAAAGCCTAGAGTACACCACACTGCCGTAGTCGTTGGTCGGAACTGTGTCAGGAAGCCCTGCCGAGAAGCACATTTGGTGAATGGGAACAGAAAGGAAATTTGGAAGTGTGAGTGGCAGGCATCTCTCATGGCACTTATTCGTTAGTTGTTGGTCAGAAAATACTATTTTTAGGCCGAGTGCCGGGCGGCATTTCTGCGTCCTGGACGGGCATCGACAAGCAGCAGCAGCAGAACCCCGGATTAGCCTATTTGGGAGACTTGTGATTCTTGGCTGATTCATTTTCTAACTGAAATGTACACACCACAGAGAAGCAGGTTTCACAGATGATTATATCATAGAAATTTTATCTACTAAGTCGGGGAAAATTCTGAAATTAATCTGAGAATAACATGGCTGCGTTAATTCCACTAGACAGCTATTCTAATTAGTATTCTACCGATGTACCATTACCGTTCAGGCAATTAGAATTTAAAGTCAGACACGTGCTTGTGATGTTCTGAAGGAACAAGTCTGGGTCCGCAGTTGAGTGTTTTAATGATCTGTTAGGATCTCAAAGAGTCTTGAAGGTCAGGAGTCACAAAATCATTTCTGAAGCTCCTTCCATGGGTTGCAACTCAGAAAGCATTTAAACTCCTGAAATTGTTTCCTGGGCCTAATTCGTTTAGGTATTTAAGCTTAAAGGGCCTCTAGAGGCAGCCAGCATGGCAGGGGAAAACCCCGGGGAAAACCCAGGTTGAATACCTCGTACCAGTGATTATTACATTAAAGTGGCGCCGCCTGGCCGAAGAACCGGTACTGATACAGTGATAGTAGCTTAATGGCGAGCTGCCTCTAGAGGCCCTTTAACCCTTTACCGTTTAGGTACTTAAGCTTAACCCTTTAGCATCTGAAGTCATGTAATATTTGTGACCCGTGCCAGCAAAATGAGTCAAAATGTGCAGAGAAGATCCAAACTGCAACAACGGATTGTTGATTTCAGTATTGTCTGACCATTGTGAAATTTGACTCTGTCAATTTCTGGAGTTGTTCTCTGGTATCATGTTGAGTCTTCTCTCCGATGCATTCCGACTCATTCGTTTAGGTATTTAAGCTTAAAGGGCCTCTAGAAGCAGCCAGCATGGCAGGGGAAAACCCCGGGGAAAACCCAGGTTGAATACCTCGTACCAGTGATTATTACGTTAAAGTGGTGCCGCCTGGCCGAAGAACCGGTACTGATAGTAGCCTAATGGCGAGCTGCCTCTAGAGGCCCTTTAACCCTTTACCGTTTAGGTACTTAAAGCTGAACTGCATGAACAAAAACACCACAGCGCCGCAGTATGGTGGTCTACAGAAGTGCAAACGCCCTTCGAAACACCTCCAGAACATGATAGACCACCAGCGTATTTGGTGGCGCCACTGTATTCAATCTCAGGCATTCTATCGAGACACATCAAGAGATAGTGTCCAAGTGACAGAGCCTGGGTAGAGTTAGTACAATCCGTAGGAACTTGAGCATGAGGTTGGCCAGGGTTCTTTAGTGCTTGCGCGCAGTCAAAATATGTGGTACAATGGCAATAACTTCGGCATCAACAAATAATACACCACTCGTCTGAGTTTCAGAAACTCAATTTGGTATAATTGCAAACATGTTGCACATAAATCTTATTTTATTTCTTTTGCCATAGTTTTGTTATTTGAATATATTTTCACAGAAACGCAATGTACTTGATATGAGCAATAATGCATACATGACTCGCGCGATGTGTGTGTATTTGGAGAAAGAATATTTAATTGATTGCGGTAATTATGACCAAAGGGATAAAATAAGAATTATCCTCAACCTATACATAATGATATCTGATGACGTTGATATACGTCAAATGAGTGTTGTATTGTTTTTGAATGCATAAATGTTTTCAACTGGTGCTTTGGTAACACCATAAATGTCAACAAGACGTGAATACTATAGAATAGTGACCGACTTTACTCTCTGGTTCGGTAAGAACCTAATGCCTTCGACCTGCAGAAGTCACTGGATGCCATGTCTTGATGTTGCTCTATTGACTGACTCAGGGTGAATACAGTGGCGCCACCAAATAGCCTGGTAGTCTATCATGTTTCGGAGGTGTTTTGAAAGTGCCTTATGGTCGTTTGCATTTCTCTTGACCACCACCGTGGCGTGGTGGTCTTTTTTTAGTGCTCGGATCGACAGTTTTTGTTCATGCAGTTCAGCTTTAAGCTTAACCCTTTAGCATCTGAAGTCATGTAATATTTGTGACCCGTGCCAGCAAAATGAGTCAAAATGTGCAGAGAAGATCCAAACTGATTTCAGTATTGTCTGACCATTGTGATATTTGACTCTGTCAATTTCTGGAGTTGTTCTCTGGTATCATGTTGAGTCTTCTCTCCGATGCATTCCGACTCATTTTGCTGGCAAGGGTAACATTTATCCCTTTGTTCCCTGAAAGGTTTTCACCAAAACGTGTACTATGATTTTTTCAGAGCCAAAAAATTTACATATTAAGTTCAAAACTGACTATTACAAGTTACGGTATGTTCATATGTTAGAGTGTTACTGGGTGACCTTTCACTGACCTTGACCTCCTGAATCAAGGTCAAGGCAGAGGCATCATCATGGTACTTTCAGGTGCTACAGGTGGAGGTGCCTCAGGTGCTGCACATGCTATTGGGTTAAACAGTATTTAACTGTTGCTTAATGGATGGCGTCCAAAGAGCACCAACAACATTAGGAAGGGTTGCGGAAGCAAATTATGTCATTTCAACATTCTTTCCATGTCAATGACTATTGGGCACTTTGCCCTTTCCCGAAAGTGCAGAAACACCAGGAAATGTTTAAGAATGATAAAGACAGTGAATGAAATCTTTCAAGAATATGTGGAGAGGTTGCTGAATGAATGCCGATTTACTAATTTTGCATTCCGCGTCTTGTCCACGCCCTAGTGGACGCCAGGTTTAACCAGAAACACCCAAAGTGGCCAACTCTCTGAAAAACAAATTTACATCTCTCCCGCAGTGAGTCCATCAATTACATCAGTGTCATAACACAGGCCCTGTCAATTACAGATGACGATACTGCAATTGACAGGCCATCATCCAGAACTGAAGTACCAAACCCTGATCACTGAGCATGAAATATCCCGACAGTTCTCATTTCTTCACTTGTTGGAATGTGATTGGTTGTCAAGCAGATATGTTGAACGTTTGACACCAACTGTCAGTCCTATGGACGAAACAAATTATTTGAGGAAGTAAATAGCTGAGAACCATTCAGACATTCAGGAATGTTTTTCAAATCTTGCAATAACAACACCAAGTTGACAATTTTTATGGCATAAAAAGAATTTAGGGCGATATGAAATATGGAGTTGTTTCTATAGCTGCCATTTTCAAGATGGTGGCAGCAGCAGCCATATTGAATATTGAATGGGGTTTAATCAGTAGGTGTGTGTATCTACCCTCTAGTGAGAGCTAGGACAATTCATACCAAAACCAATTCGTGGCCAGACATTTCGTACTCAGATATTTTTACTGGGACAATTCATACCTTGGTCAATCTGTACTACCGGTATTGTCTATTCGTACCAATGGCAATTTGTACTCAGACAATTTGTGACCCGTCACTGCAATACCAGTACCGGTACTAAGTCGCTCTGAAGTTGGCAGGTTGAGCCCAAGTTTTGTCAATTTCAGTAGGACCACGGTTATTGTCTGTTTTTTGTTAAATTTGAATGATTACATTTCTTCCTTAATCTCCTGGAGTTACTTTCGTTATCCTGGTTCATATCTTGTGCGACTGTGGGTTTGCTGTGACAGGTTACATTTGTACCTCAGACATTTTTTAAAGTTCTGAATATGAATATCAGACATGTCAGACAGATATATACCACAGCGGACCGTCAGAGGAAAGACGTTGATGACAACAATATACCCTGTAGCCCTCAATCAGGCACAACGTCACGGGGGAATTTAGGAATGGAAAGAATCCAAACTCTTGAAATCATCTGTAGATGTTCCCATGAGTATTCCTCGCTCGATCAAGCAAAGCATCACCAAGCTCATCAATCATTGGACCGTGACAGTCAATCGATCGATGATAGGCACAGCAACCGTGACCTTGATACCCCAAGGTTACCTCAAACTGATGGTACAGGGCTTAACCACCCATAAGGAATGGTAAGTTTACCCTCAGGGTCAGACGTAGTTCAAGGTTCTGAATGTCATTTGCATGGCGGGTGAGAAGCCAGCTCGGCAATGCATTCCATGAAAACTCATTTTTTGGCAGATCCAGGGGCCAGTTGCACAAAAGCATACTAAGTTAGAAGCCAACTAGGAGATAGTAGCATTCCAAATGCCTAGTAGCATTCTAGTTAGTTGGGTCTTCCAGGA
>NMRB01001456.1:70767-104869 GCA_002633025.1 Notospermus geniculatus
GAAAGATTTGGCATGAGATTCCACTGCTGATGAAAAAGTTGTCATTCCATGTGTCTCAGCCATGCCAGTTTCATCCAATGAAAGGCCACAGTTATCAAGAAAATAGAACTTTTCGATTTTTTTTCACTTTCCGATTTTTTTTCACAAAATTGGTCAATTTTTTATGGGCGGGTTTATTTGGCAAGCATGCTTGCCAAACATTTCCCTTTTTCGTCCTTATTTAGCAAGCATGCTTGTCATCTAATGCTGAAAAATATCCCTATTTGGCAAGCAGGTCACGCCCCCTAATGAATATTAATCAGGATATGTGCTTGCCATATTATTCAGCACGTTTGGCTGGCAAGCAAATATGTCAATTTTCAAGCAGGGACCAGGGTTTTGTCCTCCAGTCACACTCCATTTGCAGAACCCACAGGTGTTCCAGCGAAGAAAGTCCAAGGAATGAAGTCCACCAACAATTAGCCTAGTACTGCATGGTTTAATTCGAATGTAACAATAACATGTTCCTGGTCTCTATAGCCGTATCATTTTAATGCCCTCGTTGAAAATAAAATCGGTGTAATAGAATCTATACTATAATGGACGGTAGCCATGTTGGATTTTGTTATCAACCTGAGTTGACCTAATATCTGCTATACCTTGCTATGTAATAACTGTACACAATTAGGGTGGACCGGACTCTCTGCCCTATCTCCTCCTTAGTTAGGGCTTGAAGCCTACAAAGAGCGGCCTATGTGTACAGTACAATATGAGGAGATTGTATTACGGAATTTTGGTTTTAAAAGAAGTGCTGGTTTGTATGAAAAAGAGAGAAAATCACATGTGTGGTGACCTGCGCTGCCATCTACAAGAATGGCAGTGANATCTATTTTTGATTCCACCTGTCACATTTGTGAATTTCCACAATTCCAATCCCGAGCTCGCAATGACTGCGACTTGCACTCGTGTCGTTGAAATCTCGATCTCTTTCACGCCTGTATAGTGTTGTCTTCCTGGTCAGTGTCATCGATCAACAGGCGGTTGTACTGTGACTTGTAAAGGGCCAGCACTGGTATCGCGAACGCTGTGGCTCCGAGCAGCACCCAGTTCAACCAAGTACCTCCCGCTGAAATGCAAATTGAAAACGATATAGGGGAAAGGGAGGTAATTTGGCCCAGCATACTGCAACCAAAACGTTCAGCCCAAAATTGTCGTTTCTACGTCTGACGACACCTCTCATAATCAAGGACTGCATCTGTCAGTCCCAGAGGTGTCCTTAGTAGAGCTGAGGTTACGCTGTTCATGTATCTGATAAGCGTCAATTCGACTCTCGAGACGGTACGGTAGGGCCAATACTTGAGCTGTCAGTCAGTTGACAAATATGACTGTGTCACTACGGCCCGAATTCAATATCCAGCGGACTCATTTATGCTTGATTGACACCAATCAAAAGAATTTTCTTTTGTATTGGTCCGCTAGAACTTGCTGCCATCTTTTGGCAATAAGCGCGGCTGACTGCTCCTATTGGCAAATAGGAGAGGACGCTACGCCAACAGCATGCAGTGGGTGTGCTACGAATGGTTGCGCGAAAAGAATAATTGCCGATGCATCGCTAGATTCTCGCGTGAAAAGAATCAGGACCGTAGCCTACTACTTCTGATTATAATTTACCACTTACTTCTAATATGTGGGATGAAGAACAAGAGGGTGAAAATCATTCCAAGGACGTTGAACAAAAAAGTGAGAAAACCCCCGGTGATCGACTCCGGTACTGGGTAGGCAGTCTCGCAGGATAACTCGAAGATCAAAGGCGTGGTAGCCATCGAAACACCCGAGCCGGCAATGCAGGAGATAAAGATTTGAGCTAATAATGGAAAAAAGGGCGTCAATAACCTGATGCAATAGGGGTTTTTCGCAAAGCCCCCGAAACGCCAGCGCGAACGCCAAACCCATTGATCGATGCCACGAACAGAGCACCGAACAAAGGATAGACGTTCGCGTTGGCGTTTAATAGGGAGTTTTCGCAAAGCCCCCTTCGTGGCATCGAACAATGGGTTTAGCGTTCGCGTTGGCGTTTCGGGGGCTTTGCGAAAATTCCCTAATAGGGGGTTTGGAAAACTCTAATAATTAACCGTGAATCCCACCGTAAATTTCTAAGCAAATACAGTTGTTGTGTAAGACGCGACGATAAATGCAAAATCCGTCGCTTACCTAGCGAAAAATGTACCCATCCCTCACAAAGCAGCACCACCCAGACGAGCATCACACTGCTAATCAAGAAAGTAACTACGAGGAACATCTTCATATGACGCGGGAAAGTATCCGAAACCCGCGCCATGAAAAAGCTAAGGACAGATGCGAAGGTTAGTGACGCAAATCCTAACCAGCCTGTCTGACTCTGAAAAGAAATGGTGGCAATGGTGACCATTTTTGAAAGGCTGGCAGCACACAACCAATGTCGGAGAATGGAATCGTGTTGGTGAGCTGTGTCGCTGACATAATATGGCCGCTGTGATGTAGCACTCACAGACATATGGCTCACGAATGGTTTGTCCCTGTGACAGTGTGTGGTACTGTTGTTAAGTACTTAGTAAACCGTCAGTGGTTGACACCCGTATTCCTTGAAGGTAGATGCCCGCTGGGGTTATTACCATTAGCTTTTATCAATGAACGATGACTCCAAAGGAGTGCGCCGTTCCACGGATCCCCTACCTGAGTAATGTCAAGATCTTTAAAGATAACCGTCAGGAGAGAGACCCAAATTGTTGCTAGGCTGGTCAGAGCAGCTGGAACACAGACGAAGTAGATGTTCTTGTTGCTGAAGAAGGCGAATTGAAAAAGCAGGTTTAGGTCAACAAATTAAACCGTCACAGAGTTCATCTACGAAGATACCTCTGCCACTAGGAGAATCATCCTAACAATGAAGAAATGTATGGTCTGAGCGTGAAACACGGGGTAAGCCTCAGTCACAAATGCAGCAGCCGCCGGAGGATATCTTGACATCGGTGGTTTTTTTGCGACATTGCGGCCTGGGACGGATTTTCCACACACCTTTCACATGTCCTTGAATAAGATGATTTTCGGCACCCACCCCACCCCCGTGGGACACTGGCCAGTAATCGGCCGATGTCTTGAATGGTTGGCCGATACCGTCCAGTCGCCACCGATGTCCCCAGGGGTATCGACCCGCTGTCCGTCCGGCAATCGGGTGATTTTGAAGATCGGCCGGACATCCGTGGTCGCAACCCGTGGGTGGCTGGCGGGATATCTGTCGTACTTCGACCAGTGTCCGGTGATCCCCCGGGGGACGCCAAAAATCGTCTCCGATCTACTCGGTGCCTGGTGGGGCTGACGGGTGGCTGGTGGGAACCCGACGGGCGTGTCAAGGATTATGAAGGATCCCCTAGCGAGCTGGGTTTCAGCCGCTACTCGCCGAAAGTTATTTTCTTCCGATCAAATAAGCGGCGCGCTACCGAGCTCACGACAGCCGTTGATGTCATCGGGCCACCGTCCGGCAACCCGTCATTTCCCCTTTCAGCCCGTTCGGGCGTCGGAAACACATCCTTGGCAGAATCGGTGGAAATGTGACTGTAGCATAGGGAAGAACTCAAGCCTTCTACCTTAGGAGTTCCTTCAAACTTTGCTTGTAGTGAATCCTGTTGCTTGACGCGGACATACTCGGAGGTAACTTTGGTTTTGAGGGAAAGTACAACAGCGATAGAAGAAAAATAATTCCTGCAGCTCCGGCCTCTGGGAAAGGAGAAAAGAGGATACGTTTGTCTCCAAGTCATATGCAGTTTTTCTGATACATCTACCTCTTGTCGAAGACAGGAAGAGTCTTGCCTGGTGAAAATTTCAGCTGCGTATCGCAGTGATTGTCCACCAGTTGTGCCAGTATGTCCTGTAGTTTGCCATCCTGAGAGCAGAGGTTCTTAGCGCTGGCTTTCTTCGTCACCGCACAAAAATTCAACAAAATGCGGTGACTACTACAGGGTTACCTCAGGATGTTACTTGGCGTTCAGGAAGTAACTTATAATAAAAGGAGTCGTCCTCCAGAAATTTCGCAAATTTTCGACCCCAACCGGGGTCTTCTTCAGGCTGGCACTTTCAAGTCGAGCTATCTTACACTTTGTCTCGTAGCTCGACTTGAAAGTGCCAGCCTGAAGACCCGCTTCGGGTCGAAAATTTGCGAAATTTCTGGAGGACGACTCCTTTTATTATATCATTTCGTGTGTCGCCTTTTGTGCTCTATTTTTTGGATTACAGGAAGTAACTTACGTATGTAAGTGTACAAGATTATATCTTCTTTCATTGTTTTGATGCTGGGAGACAGCCTGCTGTCAATTCCACTGGATCCCGGTAACAGCAAAAGAGATCTGTTCATGACTGGTGCTTCAGTAGTTAGATTAACTAAAGGTATGCTGTAAAAAAGGGCAAATGGAACAATTTGAAGCCGAACGGGCCACCAGGTAAAGCCCTGTCTCCACTTGGCCCGCGAGTCGCCGCGAATCACCGGGAGTACTCGCGGTGACACTCGCGGTGACTCGGCTGGTGTTCCGCGGTGGGCCAAGTGGAGACACGACACCTGTCGCCGACTTGACGCCCATGTCACGCCATGATTCTCCATAATAACATCTCAAACTACCTAGAATGGAAAGGGACACGATTGGATTGTGTTACGGTTCTGATTAAGTGGATCCGAACCCTCTTGAACCCCATATTCATGCAGTAGGAAAACTAAGAAATTAACACTTACCTTGCATTGGGTTTTATATCTGTTACGATTGCAGGACCTTGAAATAAACAAAGTCTGAATTGATGATGCACAGATTTTCCGATAATGCGTTCGCCGGGAGGCCGATAGCGAATTTTCGCAAAGCTGCCGAAACGCCACAAAAGGCTGTAGGCCTATGCTTGGGTCGGACTTCAGCCACACTTTCAGTCTGTTCAGCTATACTTTAGGCTAAAGTCCGACCCAAGCATACGGCCCAACGACTAATGGTAGTGTCCCACTGGCGACTTTTGCCCACGACAAGGGGCGAATCTGAAGGCTGCGATATACCCTCGACAAGCTGCGATATTTAGGCTACCATTATACGTAGTTTTGCGCGAGTTGTCAACTTGTCGCTGATTCGCCAAACACTCGCAGGCCCAGACGAAGTTAGTCGTGGTGGTCGTAGATAAACGTAGATGCTCGTGGTTTCTTCGCACATTACTCGTAGCTAGTCGCAGACTGTCGTAGACAGTCGAGGTTACTCTTCAAGACCTACGATCCTGTACGACTATGTACGACATGGGTGCGACTATATACGAGATAACTTCGACTGACTTCGACTGAAATTTTGTCGCAGGGAAATTTTGAAAATTTTGAAAATTTTTCTGCGAGCCAGCGAATCACTGCGAACTTAGACGACAGAACAGTTACGAAAAGCTAAGAACTAAGAACAGTTACGAAAAGCTACGATTTTTTCATTCGTCCCTTGTCGCAGGCCAAAATTCGCCAGTGGGACACTAGTATAAATTGGCCGAGATTTCATGGCCGTCGCAACTCTGTCGGTGTGGCTGTGATGAAGACAAACGCCCAGTGGTTACCGCACTCGGGGATTCCAACCTCGTGACCTCGGTTTTGTTCTAATTTTGTCCATGGGGAAATACCTCTTAATAGGCACGCAACAAATTCATCAAAATAGCACTTTCTAAGTATCGGATGAAGCCAGAAATCAATAGGCTTCTTGCCATGGTACTTTTCTGTCTACCCTGGAAATTTGATATCGTTACCTCACGTCTTTCGTGAGTTATCTTATAAAGTAGCCCAGACCGAAATTCCGGAGAGAGATCCATCCAGAGAACTTCAGCAAAACCAATGAAGACTGCCCACCAGTGGGGTGGGCAGTCTTAATGAATCAACCATTTGTTTGAGTCTTACCAACAACAAAACAAAGAGCCATTCCGACAAAGAAGGATGTTGCTGAAATGGCTGTAGCGGTCGTCCTTTCATTTGGCGGGAACCACAAGGACGATAACTCGGAAACTGCTCCATTAGCAACCGGACCACCAAGCCCTCCTAAAATGGCAGCAACGTGACTAATCCTATACCAATAGAAATAATGTACAGTTAGAGGCATGATTTGGAAACCTGGCTAACTACATGTATTTAGCAGACGAGCACTTTTCACGTCGTGCATTTTACCGGTTTAGGCTACGGGCCTTCAAAAGGAGCAGCGCTCGGGCTGGAATGCTGAGCGCAGAGCAAGTGCTTTCACGGTATAAATATTATGAATAAATATGATAACTCTAGTGTTATTGCTCATTTCTTACTTTTTAATTCATAGTTATTCAGGTTAAAGGCCTAGAAAAGCATTGTGTTGCTGCCTGTACAGTGCGCTTACCTTCAGGATAATCACACGCAGTTAACATTCCTGCGTTTATGTCAAAGAGGACAAAAGAATACATGTACTTGAATGCTCAAGAGGCCTTGTTTAGAGTCATTACTCTTTTCTCTTGTCCTCCTGGACATCAACGCAGGAATGTTAAACGCGTGTGATTATCAACGCCGCATCGAACACCGAGGCCCGTATGCACCAAACGAAGATTATCTTGAACTCAGGTTGAGCCACAACTTTTCAATTGTTCAGGTTTGCCAGGGCATGATGTGACAATGGAAAAGTTGTGGCTCAACCTGAGTTCAAGATAATCTTTGCTTGGTGCATACGGCCCCATAGGTAGCAAAACAATGCTTTTCTAGGCCTTAAATCCGAATAACTACATGTAATAACTATGAATTAACGCTGATTTACATGTAGCTAAACACCCTTTGTGGAATCGACCCTAGATCTATATATAGCAGGTGCGAGCAGTCCTGATTTCCACGGATGGTCGTGATACCACTTACCATGTTACATATGGCAGCCTGAAGGTTGTACAACGGATTACTCCGCCGATAGCCAGAAGAAACGTCGAGATGAGAAACGGCAGACGCATCCCTAGACGAGAATTATGATAGACCCTAAACTGAACATCGGCTTTAAAAATTTCAATGATTTATAAAACTACAGATTCATTGAAAGGATGACAATGTAAACGACAATAAACGTCTGTCAACAATAGTGGAATAACTCAAATTTCCTTCCCTGTTGCACAGGTGTGACAGGAATCAGCGTCCTAGGAATGCAGATCCTCCAAACAATAGCCCGCTCTAAGGTTATATTCGAATGGTCATGGTCTCTCTAGCCATATTCTAATACATGTACCTCGCTGAACAATAAGACCGGACTTTTGATTGATTCCAGGAAGACATATTGGCCCGTATTTTAGAATGCTCCTCAACCGTCAACGTCAAGGAGTTCCTCAAGGCTATTGTTCTCCTGTTGAGAACAATAGCCTTGAGGAACTCCTTGACGTTGAGGAGCATTCTAAAATACGGGCCATTGATTCCTGTCACACCTGTTAGAAATGAATTTTTCGGGAGTTACCAATTTAGAGTTCTTTTTCATTTCTCGTATTGTCATACATCGTATAAACTCACCTGCCTTTTCAATTAACCATGAAGAAAAAGGCACTACAAAAATGAAGGTGATATTTCCCCAGTTCGATAGTAGGGCAATCTCGGAATCCTTCCAACCAAAAACTGCCTCTGCTGAACGGGCAATCGGGCTCCAGACGTTCCATATGAAAGCCTGGAAGAAACGTACCCAAATAATGTTACTCAACCGTCAGCACCACACGTACGGGTGTTACATCTGCCAGCGTACCAAATTGTTTAGGAAACGCTGGCAGATAGATCGACACGTTTTTCCGTGTGTCCCTTGTTGTCAAGTCGCAGCTTAACCCGTCTAATACGAGGGGAACACTCACAGATGGGAACATTGAGAAACGTTTCACCGGCGGTGTGCATCTGATGAAGCCTACCGCCGTTTCGAAATCTGAGTGGGCCCTCGGAGTCCAAGAGCCTCAATTCGAAACCTGGTGCTTCTTCCCCTGTCATTCGATTGAGAGGAAATATAAGAAAATTACCTGAAGAAGAGAAAACGTGGAGAAAAGCCACAAGATATACCACCTCCTCTTGTAAACATGTATCTTGGTCTCTGAGCAGGAACTGTCCTGGCATGTTTGGTAGTCTTTATCATCATTTGGCAGTAGAGCCTCGTTCTCGTCTTCGTACCTCTCCTCCATCGATGTGGAGCGTGCCGGTAACGGAGCGTTGTACACCGTATGAGTCAGCCGATTTTCGAGTTGTGAAACGCAAAAAAGAAATCCAGCATTATTTAAGTGTAATTAACCATTGTCAAAACTGCCGATATCTAGTTGGCTCCCCCTTCGCCATTTTGTGAACTTGGCCTACTTCAGTGCACAACTTGCATGACAAATCCCGACTCGTGATAAAGTCGGATTTTATCTACGCATAAGTTCATTGTTAAAAGAAATAAAGCCTCAATTGTCTATATCATCAAAAATAGATATCATGCAATCAGTATAAGGATGTCATTGTCACCATGTAGGGCTTTTGGCCTAATTTGAAATGTTCTGTCCTGACCAGCTGACTCACAGGTCTTTGGATATGTACGACATCGTTTGTCGCCGAATGGCAGGAATCTATTGATTAAAGACCGATTATCAAATTCATTACCACAATACGAGAAACAGACAATAAACCTGGTGACCCCTTTTTGTAGATATGCCTTTGCAAAAAAACAGACCACTCTACAGTGCTGCCTACATTTTTTAACTCGTTACCTTCAATATTGTCTGATAAAATTCATACTCATAGTTTTCATGGTTTCACAACATAGCCTACTACAAAAACTATTTATTAGAATTGTACATATTCCATCTGCACAGTCCAAGATTGCTAGTTTCCGCTCGTGTAAATAATAATCTGGCTTTGTAAATTCTAATTCTGTTGAACATCATTGCTCTTGTAAATATGTATCTATGTTTTTATTTTGCACTACTTTGTTTACATTATATATCCTTATTATTTTGTCCTTGGGCAAAGCCGTAACGATCCTATTATGATCTTGGCTTTGTCCCTGACCACAATTCATCCCATGTGTATGTATATATATTTTTGTTACTGTTCGTGTTGGTCAAAAATCAATATCAATATCAATATCAATACATCTGTATCAATATTAATCTGGAACGTCTTCAGGGCAAAACCACTCAAGTTTGCCTCCGAAGGTTCAGAGCTCCAGTAGGCCCACGTAAGAAAAATATATGTATTTATTCGTACACAAAGTACAGAAAAAAAATTGTGCATAAAATGCAGACAGTGCAGTGCATTGGCAAAAGCTACATTATATTGCAATGGTAAAATTACCACATCTGTTATTACTGTACCGTACACGTGTGTATTATATACATGTACATAACATAACAAACGGATTTTGAGTTGGTTCGTTATGCAAAAAATAAACGTCGGGTAAACGGAAACCATGCATGAAAATGACCTGAGGTAGGCCTTGCCTCCCCCCTGAGGCATATATCATGCTTTTCCAACATAGACATCTTGCCGCGAGGTACCGTGTTTTTGTTACAATAGGGACATTAGCGAGGATTCCGAACAGTTGACGCCGATCTCTGATGACTGGGCATTCGGTTATCGGTAGAGCCGCGGAGCAGGTTTTAGTGATTGGTAACAGTCTCTCAAAAATACGCTATCAACCAAGCTTACAGTCAATTTGGGTTCGAATGTGGACTCAACCATTCACATAACTGGAGTCGCCGAATGTCTTTGGAAATTTTCTACCGGCGAAGCTGCAAGGCAGTTTCGAGCTAAAAAGGTGTTTTCGGCCCTTTCTAAAACAGCACACAGTCAGAGTGCGTCTGCCTCGATTCATCCCTTAGTAAAAATCATCCAAGAATTTCCAAGACGTTCTTGGGTCGGTCTTGGGTCAGTCTTCGACTGTTTTTGTTTTTATCTTGTGTTATACTTGGATTATGTGCATTATGATTTGTATGTAATAAATGCACTACGAAAACCCAAGAACTTTCATGAGTTAGGGAAAAATCCTTGTATTTTCTTGGGTTGACTTTGAAAAATCTTGAACAGAATAATCTTGGGTTTTCTTGTGTTGTTCTTGAGTTGTCTTGATTTGCACTTCAGGTGATGTTCTTTGACTGCCTTGCCAAGATTTCCCAAGACACTGCATCTTCTTGTTTTAAGTCTAGACGAAGTGTCTTGGGTGTTCTTTTATTAGCTTAGTCTTGGTTTCGACACAGTATACAAGAACACACATGTCTTGGTTTTCCTTGGGTCTAGTTCTACATTTTTCTTGCATCGCTGGAAACTCAAGAATGCAAAAGAAGCAATGCCTTGGTTTTTCTTGAATCATAGCATCTACGAAGGACATCCAAGAACACCCAAGACACACATGTCTTGATTGTCCTTGGGTGAAGTGCTTACTTCTTACATCTGCAGTAAACTCAAGTACACATAAGACACTATGTCTTGGCTTTTCTTGAGAGTTCAGCTTAGTTCTTGAATCACAACATTCTACGGAGGACATCCAAGAACACCCAAGACACACTTGTCTTGGTTGTCCTTGGTGATGCTGCTTAGTTCTTGCATCTGCAGTAAACTCAAGAACACACAAGACACAATGTCTTTGCTTTTCCTGGGAGTTCAGCTTAGTTCTTGCATCACAGCATCCCACACAGGACATCCAAGAACACCCAAGACACACTTGTCTTGGTTATCCTTGGTGATGCTGCTAGGTTCTTGCATCTGCAGTAAACTCAAGAACACACAAGACACAATGTCTTGGCTTTTCCTGGGAGTTCAGCTTAGTTCTTGCATCACAGCATCCCACACAGGACATCCAAGAACACCCAAGACACACTTGTCTTGGTTATCCTTGGTGGTGCTGCTTAGTTCTTGCATCTGCAGTAAACTCAAGAACACACAAGACACAATGTCTTGGCTTTTCTTGGGAGTTCAGCTTAGTTCTTGCATCACAGCATCCCACACAGGACATCCAAGAACACCCAAGACACACTTGTCTTGGTTATCCTTGGTGATGCTGCTTGGTTCTTGCATCTGCAGTAAACTCAAGAACACACAAGACATCCAGGAATGGCCAAGACACACACGTCTTTGTTCTTCTTTCGAGTATTACACATGTGGAAATCCAGTGTCGTTACAATCTGTAAAAAATTTTTGCCTAAAATGAAAAATAGAACTAAATAATTGAAATGAAAAACTGAAAACTAATTATTTTAACCACGAATCAATACAGAGTAGTGTTATATAAAATACCCCAGTAAAAGTTGAAGACACCCCCACCCCTAAACAAGTGCAAGTCCAAAATACCGTTGGCCCCCTTTGTCAGAGGGACCTTTCTTTGTATGCTCCTCACTACTGCTGCCAGTAAATGTTACTTGAGGATACCCCCACCCCGAATTAAAGCGAGTCCAAATCAAATTTTGCTCTGCTCTGCAAGTAGCCTGTTTGCTTCGAGGTGCTTCTTTGGCACCTTTGCCCCCTTTGTCGGATGCCCTTTCTCATTTCTTTGTACATGTACGTCCTCCTTTGTTGGATGACCTTTCTCATTTCTTTGTACATGTACGTCCTCCTCCTCACTACTGCTACCGCTACCGCTACCGCTGCCGCTGCTGCTGCTGCTACTACTGCTGCTGGACGATGAAACAACAGTCGCTGGTGTCAGCTCTGCTCGAGGTTTCTTCCTAGGCGACCTCCGCAGAGGTCGCTTTCTGTCACAGTCATGACATCTTTGGACGAGTGCTGCCCGCATCTTTTGCGCTGTCAATGGCTTTCCTTTCCTGTCACACGCGTCAGGAAATTTATTCATGACGTACTCTGAAAAAAGTAATTGACAAACACCTTGAAGATGGGCAAGGCTACAGTACAGGTCACAATTGACATCCCTAAATTCGCGTAGGATAAGCGTAACTTAGGCAACAACTCACGAGCTATGTTATGCGTAACTTACGAGGTGAGTTACACGAATTTCGCTAGCTACGCAGTGATTTACGAGATGAGTTACGCAGTGAGTTATGCGAAACCAAAGCCGTGAGTTACGCGTAACTTACGCGAAGCTGTAGGGATGTCAATTGTGACCTGTACTGTACAAAAATAAGCACAAGTTATTGATGAACTGTTCCTTATCAATTTAACAGCAATCATAGGTTTGCTAGGTTGGTCAGTATTGCGCATTGACAGTACAGGGATTACAACCCACGCGTCTACATAAGGCAACACCGCCAGAATTAACCGAAGGAAGCGTGCACACAACTTTGCTGAATCACCATCTTCTTTTCAATTTTAAGGAAATCTATTCCATATTATAGTGATTGAAATATTATATTTTGTGGCGGTCTACAAAAACCAATCGGATATGGCGCTGAATGATCAACAAAGACTGTCGGATTGCCTGTGCATTGATCTGCATACTGTTTACCTGTTAGTAATACATTTCAGCTTATGGACTGAACCAAGGCCATTAACACTTTTCTCAAACAGCATCCGACAGCTTTTTCCTTTACTGCTTCACAATCTAGGCATGAGAGTGGTCTCGGAGGGAAAAACCGGAAAGCCGGCCAAAGGCCGGCACGGGGAGCGACCGGGGGGAGCGCGAGGAAAATTTTTGAAAATTGGAGGATAAAAGACCCAATTTCCCGGCATCTACGATCCGAAACACTGACCGGCGCGGCGGCGGCCATTGCAAGAAAGTCACATGGCACGAATACTGACGGAAATTGCCGATCGACTGGCCGAGTGTGTGACGTCAGATGCTGTGCCAAATATGGTCACTGTTACGCTACTATTCCATTCATTAGTGTTAATGACTGGAGTTGATTGACCAATCAGGTAGAAGAGCGCGAATGGTGCGCCATACTTATTTGGCAATGTTACTACTAACTCATTAGCATCAACCAATCGTGTGACATGGCGGCCACTTCTGGGCCCGGAAGATGTATAGCCATCGAAGATCGTTCCATACCTCATTTGCATTTGGCAGTCGGATTGGCGCAATGCAGGAATTCGCAGCCCGACATGGGTTTAACCATCGTAGATCGTAATAATTTATTCGCTGCGTCCACAATGCAGCCCGCCCGGCGGGAATTCACCGCGACTTGGTGACCTGATCTCGGGCCTGATCTGCCGACCGGGGATAGCTGGGACGACCATAATCATACCTCACCCCCCTCAATTTTTATTGCAGATTTGCACGAATCTCAGGACCCAACTTTTGGGCTCCCAAAAAACCGGATTTCCGGAAATTTCCAGAAAACTCTCATGCCTGACAATCACATATAGGTCTACCGTTACAAGTGTTCTTACCTAATATTGCTGCCACAACTGTTGGATTTAACCGTTGCTTATTTCCTCTGCCAGTTAAGTTGCTTTTTTTCAGTTCTTCTTTCGTAAAAAATGTGTGAATTGCCAAGGACGAACAATACGAATGGTCCTGAAAGAAAATATCTTAAATGATGACACCACCTCCTGGTTTATCAACGATAGCTCCGCAATGGCTGGGCCGATTTTGATGAAATATATATGTCAATCGACTTGTCTTTCTTGGCGGTACAGCCATCATCACTGTCATTTTCCCGAAAAACGTGACAGAAAAAAGTTCTTTCACAAATCACAGTTCGTGTTTACGGCCGAAATGGCGGCCATTTTGAAATGACGCAATGCATCGTGCACGTGTAAACTGCACTGAAAACAGCATAGCGAAATCAAATGGGTTTTGAGAAAGGGATCCGTGGTCATGGTTATGCAGGCCTTACGCGAAAAATGAAGATAGCAGAAAGATACCGGCAAGAAAGACAACTTGATTGATATGGTATGTTGAATAGAATTTGACCCAGCCGTTGCGGAGATATTGGCTGAAAACCTCACGCCACTGGGATTTGGAATGAACTGTAGGCACAACTTGATGCGATTCCCACGACCAAGACGTGAATATTATGGATACTTACACATGCAGTCTTCAAAGCGAACTTCTGCTGTGGGTAGAGGTAAACTCCACTACCTTTCACAAGTTCCTTCATCTGGAAAATAAACAATAGTGTACAAGTAAGCTACTGTTTCCCATTCACTAAATCGCAGCGTGGTTACTTCACCCTAATTTGGCTAAACATTCAACCACTTGCATGACTTGGCAAAAAATCCGACATTGAAAATCCATTTAGAATGGAAAATTGCTATCTGAACAGTGCAGTGGCTTGGCTAATGACATCATCAATGAATTTGGCTACGACTTGACATAAGCTCTCCATTCGAGTACCGGTAAACGCGGTCGCCTTTCATGCCCTTTGGAAAATAATCCTCACGATCCCCTGACGAACACTTACCTTGTGTTTTTGTGCCAACGCCTGATCAACAACGCCTGCTCTTGGTGGTACAGCTGAATCTTCATCATTTGAGCCTGAATTCAAATGGTAATCATTTATAATGACCTGCTGATAGTTTCAACGTTATCACCTATAATGCTACATGTATGCAAGAACGGTTACAGGAAAATTCGTCCCTGGATAATTCTTCCCCAGAAAATTCGTCCCCAAGGAAAATTCGTCCCCAGGGAAAATTCGTCCCCAGGGAAAATTCGTCCCCAGGGAAAATTCGTCCCCAGGGAAAATTCATCCGTAGTGACACCTATTGGTCAACTCGATGTCAATTTTGACAGCTTCTATTGACTTTGAATAGGACACTGACTTTTTCATTGGACCAAAGAACTGAGCTCTGTACTGTACGTGTACAGGAGAATGGGAACCGATGTACAGCTAACTTTGGAACAGTTGGATTTACACCCCATACATACCAATAGACATAATAAGAAACGGGTTTCTAAGTGAAAGTCATCACGTCGGACCCTCGCAAAAGGCATCAATCGCCAGCACTAAGGGACAGCACGCCTCAAACCACTAGGCCAAATCCCCACCTTCAAAAAAGATAGTTCAATGGCCCATGTTAAAGGAGGCGTCCATCAGTACCCTGCGAGTAGCCCAAATAATCTCCGAACCCAAACATACCAATAGATAGAAATATGGTGCCTCTGAAGCAGACAGGCATTTTCTTAATTGCTTTTAGTACTTATGTAATACTAATAAGAAATGACATTTTTCATGTAAATTAACACAAAATGGGTCAAAATACATAAAAATGCCATTTTCAATTATGTAACTACATGTAGTAAGAAAAACAAAAAAAACATGCTTATTTGATTTAAGAGGTACTGGTACCATGTTTCTATCTGCTAGTAATACATTTATGGGGTGTAAATCCCACCGATCAAATGTTTGCTGTAATCGTGTCCCATTCTACAAAGTTCAGTTCTCTAGTCCAATGATAAAGCTTGCCAATCTGGTTAAGTTCTCACCTCCCGAAGTCACAACCCGCTGTTAAATGAAGACCACCAAGCCCAGGCCCCTTTCATGCCTTTCCATTCAACCAATTACAAATCAGAAATTTCATCACATGGGAAAGACATGTGCTTTGTGCCTAGTAAAAATAGCATATGGCAGATCGCAAGAAAATACCGGTAGCTTCAAATTCACTGAACCGATCGGATTTTTGATTGTTCAAGCCCGGTGGTCGAGTGGTCAGCGCGCTTGACTACCAGCTCGACTCCGGCCGAAGGCATACATACAAAAAATTGTGACACAGAAATGCAGGGTGACGGTCTGTTGGATGGGACTCAAGCCGTAGTCCCTTGTACCTGCAGGCCTTGCCGTTTGACAGGCGCGATTTTGCATGCACCTCGTAACAATAGAAATTCTATTGTTTGCGAGGTGCATGCAAATTCACACCCATAAAACGGCAAGGCCTACCTGAGTGTCTATGCCAGGGCAAGTAAAAGACCCCACGCAGGTGGACTGTAGCCTGTCGTGGACTCCATACCTCTGGCAAAAATCCAGTCAGGGTTACGAGGCCGGTAATGATATGATATGATGATTATGATATTACAAACTTTTAGTGCCGCGAAGCTAGATTGAATTACCACATAAAGAACTGTGGCAATGAGGAGGTCGCCTAATTTTTTCTACCATTTGATGGCGCTGCGACCGTATCCACTTTTCCACTGTGACGTCGTACGGAACGTCAACGTCACACTGCCGTGACGTTGTGGCTTCATGCTCGCACTGCACATTGCCACGGAGATTACGTCCTCAAGACAATGAAAAGGCCTGATACGGTCGCAGCGACATCTTTCCGTGGAGAAAAGGCGACCTCCTCATTCCCAGGGTTCTTCCGCTGCTGGTTGGCACCAGACAGCCTCGTCCAGGACACAGAAATGCCGACTGGCACTCAGCAGAACTAACGAAGTGTACCCATGGTTTACACCACCACGATGGCATTGAATTTATGACCTTTTCAGAAGTGTGCGTGGCAGGCAGAGATGCCTGTCACTCATGTCACTTCTGAATTTCCTTTCTGTTCCCATTCGCCAAATGTGCTTCCCGGCGGGGCTTCCTGACACAGTTTTCTGACCAACGACAACGGCGGGATGCCTATTGCAACAGAGTGCAGAGTGGATCGTGGTCATTTTTGATTCCAAATGAGGATGTTTTGATAAAGAATGTGCCAGGAAATTGCATTTCAGCAAGTCTAGATTTAAAATTTTTCGGGGGAGTGCCCCAGACACCCGCTCTGACCGGCACTCGTTCAGTCCTGCCGGGGGGGGGGGGGGGGGNAGGAGAAGCCTGCATTCTAGTGATCTCAATATAGTGATATCAACCATGTCAACAGAACTACTCGCTAGCGCCACGTCGTGACATTAGACATGTTAGAGTGCGGGGTTCCAGGCATTCATACCATTGAATGTACATACCATTTAGTTCTGCAGCCTGGCATGCCTGAGGTTCTGCATGTTGTTTTTTTAGCTTTTGTTCAAGCTCTGCCATTGCTTGACGTGCATCGTCGCGCTCTTTTATTGCCTCCGCCAACTTGATGAGGGCTTCGTCCCGTTGCTTGATGGCGGCAACCTTGGCAACAATCGCTTCGTCTCGATCTCGAATAGCACTTTCTTTTTCTTCAACTTCTTTACTTATTTTTGTTTCCTCAACTAACATGAGGCCCGTTGGACTGGTCTCGAATTGAATAATATCTTCAATTTGCCTACAGTTAGATGAAACAGCAGGACATTAGAGGATTTAGCAAAATGCAGAAGAAGTGTTGTTAGAATAACAAGCTCACCAAACACCACGAGCAGGGATTGCGCTAGGCTGAAATTTTCTTTAGCCACAGTACCGGTACCGTAAAGGAATGCATTGGATCATTCTGAATTTCTTTAGCCACTGATGTGAATTTTCATCATTTTCCTGGTCGGTTTCAAAGATTTCTACCCATTTTGGGTCGTGGCTATGCTAGCGCAATCCCTGTCACGAGTTTTAGTCGGCCAGCCAAACCTCCAAGAAGCCTATAGAAAAAATTACATAATGTAAACATCGCATAAGTCAGAGTCGACAGGCCTTTAGATTCCCCCAAAACGACACCGTTATAAGGTGTCGCCCAAATTCCTGCTAATGAATGTCCCCAAATTCAGCCCCTCCAAAAGACAAAACTCCATGAAGACAAAAAGCTTTGTCATTAAAGTTTTCCCCAAGAGTTAATACCTCTCCTAGCATTTCTGATGAGTGTAATAAATAGCTCTTCTGCAGTTTTCAGACATGAAGGATAGGGTTTTCTTTATTTCTATTACTCTCATAACTACAAAACCCAGTCTCCCTGGTGACTGATGGCTACGAGATGGAGATGAATAGCACATTTCATGATTTTCGGGTTACGCCACCTGGCGGCCATATTGGAAGTTTAATCAGACCAAAAGTTGACGTGCTTGTAAAGGTCACCTAGAGAGAGGTAAATATCAAGTTTGAGCACTCTGGATCAAGCCGTTCCTGAGTTATAGCACTTGGATGATTTTCAGGTTACGCCACCTGGTGGCCATATTGGATGTCCGATCAGACTGAAACTCGGTAGTTTTGAAGGTACCCCTCTATGTTTATGCAAGATATGAAGGGTTGGAGAGTGGCGCAGTGTCACCGGCTGTCGAGAAACAAAGCGGCAATTCTGTGCTCCTTTAAAATTCAGCTCACAAATTCAAGCAATCAGGGCAGGCTCATGACGTTAAATTTGCACCACATTGCTCACTGTGACTAACTATGTAAGTCTTGATACCCACAGTTTCACACAGTATGAAATGATAATATTATAGGAAGTCAATTTCCTGAATTTTCAAAATTTTCAACCCCGATTCTTTGTCAAGCTGCAACTTGTCAGGAGAGCTACCAAAAGTACGTGAAAGTGTACACTTTTGGTAGCTCTACTGATAAGTTCGAGCTTGACACAAACCCCGATTGGGGTTGAAAATTTGTGCAATTCAGGAAGTTGATTTCCTTATACATGTACATGTATCATCATTTTGTGTGTCAACTTGAGTGCTTGTTTCTTTGGTATACTAGTAATGAAATCTTACCTTTGGAGTTCAGGTTCAGCTGTGTGCGAGTTGTTTTGTGGCACAGCTGAAAAAGAAAATAGCCTGCATAATCCCAAATAGCTCAAACCCCGCCCGTTTGATTTCAGGCCATCGCAGAGGCAACCATGCAACGACAATAAAATAAAATCTAACCTCGGTTCCAGTTGTACACATCATATGGCTAGTGTCATAAGCTACAAATCATTTTGTTCTGTGAAAGCACTGGGATAAAAAGCTGACCTACATGTAATTTATACATGTCTGGCTCCTACATGTCCTATGAGTCCTATGGGTAAATTGTCACAATACATCCATTTGAAAAAAATCACTTATCTTCTTTTTTCACAACTTTAAAATGCCAGTTAAAGCGAATCGATAGCGGATTTTGTTTACATTTGGTTGGTGTTTGTAAACACAAAATTCAGCCAATCAATGCACGAAAATTTCTTTGTTGACATTCTGGAGAAGTTTGTTTACATTTTTTCCTGAAAATTCGTCCCCTTTCAAATTCTATTTCTAAATCATTTTTTTCGCTTTCGATTCGCTTTAAGAATGTCATGCTCACTCCGTCCATCGCCAGCTGTTTCCGAGTGATTCCGACATGCCCGAGGATTGCTGATATGCAAATTAGCTAGCAACGATGTGTTTTTATGGTCAGTTGGAGCTTTGGATCTATTTCCATCCTGGCCATTTTGTCCTTCCTCAACCCAAGTTGTCCCAAGTTGGATTTTTGGCCGACTTTCACACAACTCGGATATACTTACACAAGATCTTCTAATCTAAGTCTGATGAAATTGTCTGGTCCACTTGAGTCCGATTTGTGCACTTCTTGTACTGTCATTACTCTAAATTAACTTACATGTTGTAGGCCTTGGCTCATCATCAGTGCCTGGTATGTTTGGTTGAAGACTGTTCTGATGCATCAAATGTAGATCATCCACTAGCTGGTTACGTTCTATTTCGCTGAGCGCTCTACCACCTGTAATGACATAAAAGAATAATTTCTTCAGTGTAAAATATGACTGCCTATTTAAATGCACAAAATTTTTGCCCCCCTACTATTTCGTCAAAATAAAATGAAGGTGGAAATTTAGGGAATTGCAAATCATCGCAAAATTTGCTGTCTACTAACAAAACTTGGTAAGCTGAGACTGGCTGCTAATCAAAATCTTACTGGCAGACAAATTTTGATTAGTGCCGTATTAAAGTTTTGTTAGGTCTTGCAATCACGGCCTATCACGTTTGTCCATCCCGTCCCCCCGCGTTGTCTCACTTCCATCCTGTTTTGTCCACGGAGGCCTGAAACGTGATTGCCGTGGCCGCAGGGAACATAATGTAAACCTAAATTATGTCCAAACGGGTGAGCACATGGTCCATGGACCATTTCATTTGTATTATTGTAGAGCAGTGTCTTTTTAATTGCCCTTATTTTCATTAGAGATGCACAACAGTTGAACAAAAATCCATACACAGGAAGTAAGCTAATGTGATTATGCTTGGAAAACGCATCTCCAGGCTTCTGGAAAACGTTTTTTAGTAAGGGCCCCAGACCCCCCACACTTCAGGCGGAGGCACCCGGATTGTGCCCCCCCCCCATAAATATTTTATCTGGCGGAAATCCGGACATGCCTGACTGTACTTGGTGTACATACATACACGTACAAAACTGGCCACTTTGCCAAAATATGGACTGACGGGCCAGGCTGGAATCATGCCTGGTTTTATCTGACTTTCAATTCAACTTCAAGTGTTGAGACAATTTTTGGCAAATTGAGATCATTTCTTTTGCCATGTCTGCAGTGTTCTAGCCAGAAATTTTTCCAAACAAGGTGGGATGACTGCATTTTCCTATGATTTTAAGGCCCTGGGTCCATATTCATAAACACACTTAAGTCAAAGTATGATACTTATCTTTTGTGTTGAACAAAGGATAAGTGTCACACTTAGACTTAAAGGAGCACGGTATTGGATCTCAATGTGTTATTTGACTGCCGACGTAGAGGGAGCCACCTAGCGGCAGTAATACGAACTACAGAAATGCATTACAAAATGTAGGGAGGAAATCGGGTCAACTCGCCAATACGTCGTTGGTCCCTGCGTTGGAGAGTGCCACAGTGGCGCCGGCTGTCGAGAAAAAGTGGCAATACCGTGAGTAGTTTTATGAATATGGGGCCTGGACTTCAAACCAAACATGCCATTGAAGTTACATTTTTAAACAGGGCGGTAAATATTTGAACATAGTGGTAAAATGACCTCTGAATTTTGAACAGGGCGTTACCACCCTGTAAAACTGGCCTAACATGATCGAACACTGGCATGACTGGTTTACCATCATGCATTCGCACCGGTGCTCTGTCATGTCAAGCATGCACCTACCTTCCAAGTCGTACTTCGCCCACAATGAAAAGGCTATTTTTTCTTGATCTCTGAGATCCTTCTTGGAAGCTGTAATGAGAAAGAAAGCTGGTGGTGGGAACTGACTGATTTATCCATGAAAACATTGCAATCTTGAGCCAAGTTTTGGAGAGAAAAAAAATGTAGATGGCATACGACACAAATGAAAAATATCAGACAGACATGACAGAGTCAGCCTAGGCCAACATTTCATCATTACCGTATAAACTGTGACAGGAGAATTAGACCTACCGTTACATGTATTAAGGCCAAGTAAAAAATACTCATGTTTATCGTCTCCGCCCGTGCCTAAAATCAGGTCCGCACCAAAATTTTTTTATTTTTTATTTTTGAATTTTGCACCAGAAAAGCGCATTTAGCGCTTCCGCTGTATGTTTGTTGAGTCGTAGGCCTACAATTGATTTGTTAGTGCTGTGTTAGTGAGGCAGAAATTGAAAGTAAAAAAGCAGCAAAGACTGACTGTGACCATGGTCGATGGTGACTCTCAGGCCTTGCCGTTTGATGGGCGCGATTTTGCATGCACCTCGCAAACAATAGTATTCAATTGTTTGTGAGGTGCATGCAAAATCGCAGGCCGTCAAACGGCAAGGCCTGGACTCTTGTCATCTGAGGGGCAATATTCATGTCGATATTGCCCTCTGGAAACCCCACCTTCCAAAATAAAAAATAAAAATAAAAAGTGCCCCCTTGCCAATTTTGGGGGGCCAGGTGGACGATAAACATAAGTACATACATTTTTTTACTTGGCCTAAAGGGGTCACTGACATTGGACCCCGTCAGCAGAATAAAATGGCAATTCCGATATGAAATCATCGACATTTTAGGACATGCTGTAAAAATTTTTAAAAAACCACTGCAGGGTCCTCAAATGTCACTTGCCAGATGTGATGGCTTATTTTATGATACCAGACTGTTTTCTTCAAGTTTTAAAAGATTTTCAAGGGGCCTCCCATCAAAATGGGCATTTTTTTTTACTTTCTATGGCCATGTACCGTACTGAATCAAAATCTCAATGATTTTTTGAAGACCTGAATAAACACTGGAGGTTGGCACTCATTACGCACTGGTATTTCATCATTATAAACTGTGAAAGTAGAATACAAAATTGAAAAACAGAAGCACAAAGGGGACACACAAAATGAAGAGAGGAGAATAACAAGGAAGATTAAGAAGATACGGAGTCATTGGACCCCCATCAAGAATAAACTGGTGATAAGGGTACCAATAATCAATCCATTGTCATCCCCATTGACGGTGTTTGGCGGTGCAGAAAATCTAATCACTGCCACAGGACCAGTACAATACAAATTCATTCTACATGCACTATCCCACTGTCACATATTCACACCGCTATTCACACCGTGACAGTAGGGCAGGCTATTCAAATAAGATTAGGGTTGACGATCACAGATCGTACCCCTAATATTTAACAGCAAGCATCAGTGGGCCTCTATGAGGGGCAGAATGGCGATTGGGGGAAAATTGGCGATTGCATGGGGGCTGCGGCAGATAATCATGATAGGTAATGTAACGTACATCCGCTATTTAGGCCTACCATCTAGGCCTAATGACATGACAGGAAAACGTTCAGCATCGGGTCCAGTGGGCCACCAGAGAAGCTCCTTTTTTTAACACCAGTGGCCCTCCCTCCGGTGGGCCTGGCCTGTGTCTGTGAGGCCCAAATCCACCAGTCCAGTGGCCCACCCATGCCCATGCATTCTGCCCCCCTCATGTCATCATGGTCATAGGCCTACTAGGGGCCTAGGCCTAGCTAGGCCTAGGCCTCCTTGCTAGCCTGGGTGCATGTCATGTCATGCATGCATCATGTACATGACATGCATGATGTATTGTAGGCCTATGTACATGTAGACTTACCCCCAACTGCCAAGACAAAGGCCGGCCACAGCTCATTCGACCCAGGGAAGGAGGCCAGCCCGCTGTACTTTGGCTTGATTTCTTTTCGAGACTTTGAATCATGTCCCAAAAAATGCTTCAGATGGTGAACTGAAACCTTGTTTCCATCTGTGGGCCACAAAACGAGTGCATATTGGTTATCCATATCGAAATATTTGAAAACTCTGAGCAAAAGATCGATGACAACTGTCGTATTTCGGCGGTTAAATCTCGCAATGATTTAAGCGAACACACGTGACCGGCAAGACCGGTATCGACAAGACAGTGAACTGAGAGAAAACGTTGAGCGAGACTCCATAACTTTCCACGTTCATTTCAACGTGAAATAGCGTGACTTACAGTTTCCTTTTTTAAAAACATTACATCCTAGGTCTAGCTTCTAAAAAAATGACAAGAAATCAGAAATAAGTTATTTGAATTAGATATCGGAAAAAACTTTAAGTCTAGTTTATCTCGTGAAAAATATATCTCATAGGCCTATTGCAGAAACTCCCAGGGTGCAATACGATCAGGTGTAAACATCCGGCATCAAGGTCACTCACTCATGTCACTCCAACGCACTTCACACGTGTACACTAGCCTACAGATGCCTGGCTCCTTTTTCTTCAATGTTGCCATGATTGCCACTGATCTGCTGATTGCTAGGGACTAATCATGAAATCAAAAGCCATAGGCTTAGGCTAATCGAATGCCTATCTCTACCCGACCGGCCTTGAGTTGTAGTGAGAGTTGGAACGGCGAAATGCAACACAGTGGACAGTCAACAGTAGTGGTCAAGTGCCGTGGTCATGCATGCAGGTTATGTAGTCGTGACAGTGCACAGTGCATGAGCAGATGAGTGTCAAAATGAGTCTTGTTGGCCTTGGCCATGTCGGCCTACGTCACGTACGTGGCCTTCCGGCAACACGTCTGTGCAGCTTTGCGGAGTTGTCCATGTTGTCCCGTCATGCCCGTGCAATGCACAGCAGCAGATCGACCAGGTGGAGGTCGGGTGGCATGTCTGGTGGTGCATACAGTTCCCATGGCCAGGCAAGTGGTGGTAGGCCTAATGGTGAACATGGTGAAGGAGGCCGACATCATCATCGTGGTGATCATCATGGCGATGGAAACAAAGTCTTATTTCACCAGCAGCAGCACTGGTCAACTCATGTCGTTTCCACATCAAGCGAAGTTGAAACTGACATGGAAGATGAACGCAATTGTGACGATGTCTTGTTTACGCCGAAAGGATCTGATCATGATGAACGAGGGATTGGCCTTGGACATGTTGGACTAGGCCTAGGCCCCCTAGGCCTACTACCTCAGCAGACTGGAGGACCACTTGATAACCATGGAATGATTGATAGGCCAACAGGAGAAGCGGAACACATGTCGAATGTGTGCAGCAAAACATTAAAACGAGGTGGGTAGTCCCAGCCTATAATGTACTTCAAACATTCTTGGATCGTAGGCCTAGCTACATTGTACTAGGCCTAGTAGGCTTAGGCCTAGGCCACACAAAAATAATACTGTGGTTCAGGTAACCCGACCTACCCCCTCAAAATGTTGCCGACCCTAAAGATTTTTTGGTAACTTGTAAAAAAATAAGCATGATCCCCAGCTCTCTAAGGTGCAGCCTGAATAACATTAGGGCCTACCGGTATTTTAACAAATTATTTTCTAGTCATCAATTAGTACCACAAATCTGCCCTTTAACGTCTTTTCCCCTCCAGATTGAAGCCCGACGTCGGAAGGTTTTTGCTGCCGATCCCAGTCAGTTGCGCCGAGCAATGCTGCATTGCTGCCTGGTACAATTCCAGTGAACCTGATCTCTAGTTCACCCACCACCTTGTGGTTTGTGTTGATGTTAAAGACCTCAAAATAATTTTCCTAAATAAAATAATCACCCCTATCCTCCTACATGTACGTACCCCCACCTAAAAAATTAAGATGTGTTACCAGAACCATGCAGTATTATTTTTGTGTGGCCTTATATTGGTAGGCCCTACGCCTAGGCCCTATATTAATTTCTTTCATGCCTTTTCTTTCATACCAAGGGTATGCAGAATTTGAATTTGGATTGGAGTAGGGCTTACCTGACATGCCTGAGTGTGGTTTGTAGCTCAAAGTTTTGCAAGGGATCCTGGGAGTATACTTTCAGTTCCATGGTGAAGTTGAGTACCGGTAATGATTTAGTACAGTATAATGATTTAATTTATACATCATGTACATGTATGTACATACATTTTAAATTTTTTCACTCCAGGCACTGCACAACTGAAAAGTCCATGGAAAAAATTGTGTCTGGCAGGCATGGCAGGTCAACCTAAATTGCTTACTCAGAAGCAGAAGAGACTGTTTCGAGGTGGTATGAAGCTATCTGACATGGCAGAAATACGTTCATCTGATGTATCTCTGTGTCAATCAAGACAAGTCATGCAAGTTGGAGAGGCTGCCTTCAATTCTTCGTCATCTACAGAATCTGAAACAGAGGAGCAGCAACTGAAAGGGATAGGGAGTGACAATTCAGGTTGGTTGAGTTGAGTTTCAAAAATACTGTAGTTGTTTGTTCATCCCAGAGTTTAGGAAACAAAAAGCTTAGGGCAGTTATCTTACCTCTGACCTACTTTGTAGGTCATGCATCATGATGGCCTTGGCATCCGTCTGGCTAAATTTCCTTTTCAAAATCCATATTGAAACAATTTGATTATGTTACTTGAATTTTGCAGGCCAAATAAACAATTACAGAACTTCCATGAAGAAGAATGTGTGTGATGATACACCTGCATCTGATGAGAGTGCAGCTGATGTCCAATGTCCAGGAGCTCATTCCATGGAAGTTCCCACATCCTCTGAGGCTGTTGGTAACGTGCCTGATGTGCGTTCAGTCATTCAGTTTCCGACCGATCATTCAGAAAATGGTTCATCATCATTTGACAATCCGGCAACTAACATGTCTGCTGAGTGTGCAGCTGACGTGTCCCTGTGCTCACCAACAGCTTCTCCGAAAGGTTCAAAATGTGCAGAGGGTCTGGCTACTGATGAAGAATGTGGTGGATACTTTGACCAAGGTATGAATTTTTAGCTCACCAGTTTTTTTAGCTCACCCATGAGCTTTTGTCGTCAGTCAGCGTCTGTCGTCGTCCGTTAGCAGGGCACGTTTCGTAACCGCTGGAGCTATTGATCTGAAACTTGGTACATATATACCCCTACACATGTAGGTCAGATGACCTATGACACCAAGTTTCGGTCCGATTCGATTCTTGGCTTGGCCACCAGATGGCCAAAACCAAAAACACAAAAAGTGCAATAACTCCTGAATTGATGTCCTATAACTCAGCTCAGGAATGGCTTGACCCAGAGTTCTCAAACATGATACCGGTATGTACCTCCCTCTATAGATGACCTATATGTGCATGTCAACTTTCGGCCTGGTTGGACTTCCAATATGGCCACCAGGTGGCATAACCCAAAAATCATCAAAGTGCTATAACTTGGTAATGACTTGACCTACACTGCTCAAATTCCGTATGTGGCTCCCTCTATATAATCTATATGCATGTAAAGTTTCGGTCCCATTGGACATCCAGTATGGCCACCAGGTGGCGTAACCCGAAAGTCATCAAAGTGCTAACTCAGGCACAACTTGACTTGACCAAGAGTGCTCAAATGTGCTATATGGCTCCCTCTACTAGATGACGTAATGTGCATGTGAAGTTTTGGCGTAACCCAAAAAATAAAGTTCTGTTACTCGGCATTGACTTGACCCAGATTGCTCATAATTGATATGTGCCTTCATCTGATTTATTAGCATGACAGATGAATATTGCACAGGAATTAACATTATACACCTCATCATACATCGCAAAAATTTACTGCATTGATGACATAATGACATATTGTCCAGGGTGAACTGGGTGAATTAATGTTACATGTACAAATAATTCAGTGGGCCTACTGGTAATACATGTACTGTGTCACTTTCAATCCCGTCAGCATTGATGTGCGGACAGGCAGAATATGCAGTGCTAACACAAAATTTTTAAGTCACCCTCTCTATTGATGTTGCTGCATAATATTATGATATGTTTCTTAATTTCAGAAAACCAAATTTTGGACACAAGTAGCAGTGTAACAACAGATACGACCGACACAAAAACAGGGGATGATGATTGCGATGATGACGATACGCCAACAACTTCTTTCGATCAAAGGCAACGTCTTATCATGATTCAAACATACGCAAATCGACACAATCTAGATGGTGCTGCATTGTCTGACTTACTGTTAGTGCTTAGTTGCTTGAGCCCTAATGTAGCACAAGGTCTGCCCACCACTGCCACTGGCATAAGAAAACGACTGCTCCTTGATGAAATACACATCCAGTACAAATATAGTTGTGCTAAGTGTAATAATGGTCAATTAATGGAAAAGAGTTGTGGGCATGCTCAGGTGTCAACATACGTCTACATATCTCTGGATGATCAGTTGAGGCTAAAATTTAAGGATAAAAACTTTTTGGAAGACTTAAAATGGCGATTTAATCGCAACAAGCTTTATGCAGAAAATATCGAAGATGTGTATGATTGTAAATTGTACAGGCACTACATTGATACTGGCTTCCTGCAAGAAGCATACAACTTGTCATGGAAGTTGAGTATTGATGGGGTACCTATTAGCCATTCGTCTAATGTTTCTGCATGGCCTGTGTTACTAAAACCAAATGAAGTTCCACCATCAAAAAGAAGAATCCACTCACTTCTTGTGGGATTGTTTGTCGGATCTGGTAAACCAAATTTGGATCATCTATTGACCAATTTCTTTCTTGCTATGAATAGGCTATGTACAGATGGTCTTAATATTCATTTGCCTGGCGGGTTGCTGGTAAATACAAAATCTATGATATTTTCGGTACATGCTGATCTCCCTGCCAAGGCGCAGCTTCTGAATATGAATCAGTTCAATGGTGATAGTTGTTGTTTGAATTGTTTTTGTAGAGGAGAAAATCACAGGACTGGTCATGGTGGCAATGTTCGAGTGATGCCATATTCACGAGACCACCCTGCAATACTTCGAACACATGGTGACATGGTGCACGATGGTGAACTTGCCAGCAAACAAACTAAGCCTGTCCGAGGTATAAAGGGAAAATCAATCCTCTCAGTAATAGACAATTTTGATTTGGTGAGATGTACTGCCATTGATTACATGCACCAAAGCTTGTTGGGAATTACAAGAGGATTGATGAGACATTGGTTTGATAGTGCTAACCATGCGGAGAACTGGTACTGTGGAAAGAAGGCCAGTAAAGATACTATTGATAGAAATTTGTTGAATATCAAACCACCTGCCTACATTGCACGTTCGCCAAGGTCAGTTTCACAACTCAGTTACTGGAAGGCATCAGAATTCAGGAACTTCCTTTTGTTTTACATGGTGCCATGTTTGACAGGGGTTTTGCCATCTTTCTATTTACAACATGTTAGCCTGCTTGCAAGTGGAGTATATCTCTGTACAAAAAATAGTATAAGCAGTGAGGATCTTGCTATTAGTGCAGAATGTTTTAGAAAATTTGTGGCTTTGACTCCCACTCTATACTCAGCCAGATTCATGAGCCTGAATGTTCATTCACTTCTTCATGTCACAAACATGGTAAAAGAGTTAGGAAGTCTCCATGATAACTCTAACTTTGACTTCGAAGACATGATGGGTGACGTGAAAAAGTCTGTTCATGGAACTCGTTACATGCCAAGTCAAATAGTGAATAATGTTTTGATGAAACAGTTTTCTTCACAACTTGGAGATCAACTTGATGAAAAGCATCGGGCAGTGTTTGATAAAATGATGAGTACTAAACATGGCATTTCTTCGGCCTCTGAGCATTGGCAGGTTGTAGGAAAGGGGCAGAAAGCCTCAGGAAAAACAAAAACCATTCTTCGGAACAATGGAATTCATGTAACCAACACCTGTACAGAGATTTTAAGGGCTAAAAAGAAGAAAAGCATATTCACCAGTAGACTTTATAAGAGACAGAACACAAGAATTAATTATGCTGTTGAATATACTCTGAATGGTGCCAAAATCTTTGGCTTGGTATATTCTTATGTTAAAGCAGATAAGTCTTCAGAAATGCTAGCCGTTATTGAGAAGCTGCAACAGGTGGATGAGAAGTTGATTAATGGTTTGATCATAGAAGGGAACTACCATAATACCACAGTTAGAACCTCAGAATTTTATGATATTGTTCCATTAGATTGCATCAATGAAAAGGTTATTTACATTGAGATGGGAGAGTCCTGTGAAAAGGCAATAGTGTGTAAAAGCCCGAATAACACTGAATTTCTGGCTTAATAAAACATCAGGCGAAGTGTTATGTACCGGTACCAGCACCACTGTAATGCCAAATCATATCAGTGTAGGCCCTAACAGCAGGAATTAGTTCCACTGGGCAGTATGCAGGAATGTAAGTCTGTGACAATACCTCTGCCATATGTATATAGACCTATGTTTCAAATGGTCATGGTTTGTAGATGATCTATGCTAATAGGCCTACTTTGAACAATAAAACCAGACTTAGATAACAGGTGACTATCATCCCTGTCACACTGGCTTTTAATACCGGTAGGCTACCTGGAGTGCTTGTGGCTCATTACATGAAGGATACATAATGGATGTTGTCATATGAACTCTGCTCCTTGTTGAATGTTTAGCAATAGTCTACATGCAGAAATGACCCTTGATTGTAAAGCGTAACCCTCTATTGAATCATGTATAAATTTCGAATTCTCAATAAATGCCTGCATTTTATTGTGACACTATTCTCAAATAAATACCATTTCCAGAGTTTGTTTTTATGTATTATTATTAGTATCTTTATTTGATTTCCTGCTTCATCCATATGAAGGCATGACAAGAAATAGGAACCATGAATAGTACCGGTAGTGGACAGCCTATATGAATAATTTATATTCCCGCTGCATACCGGTGTGACAGTCTGCCAGCGTTGGCCATTGTCCTCCGGACCCCTGTCCCTCGGGATAAATGTCCTGACCGGACCATATTCCTAGCCTTCATAAGAGGTGAAAGGACTGCATGCAGGGAAAGGATTCCTAGCCTTCATAAGAGGTGAAAGGACTACATGCAGGGAAAGGGACTATATTCAGGGAATATAGTCCCCCGGACCATATTCCTAGCCTTCATAAGAGGTGAAAGGACAACATGCAGGGAAAGGGACTATATTCAGGGAATATACTAGTAGTCCCCCGGACCATATTCCTGAAAGGACTACATGCAGGGAAAGGACCATATTCCTAGCCTTCATAAGAGGTGAAAGGACTACATGCAGGAAAAAGGACTATATTCAGGGAATATAGGCCTAGTCCCCTTTCACCTCTTACATGAAGGCTAGGAATATGGTCCGGTCAGGACATTTATCCCCCTGGGATTTATCCCTAGGGACAGGGTTGCGGAGGATCCCCTGTAGGACACCTGTCACAACAGTGACAGTAATCGTGGTCCCCCTGACATTGCCTGATAATGAAGTCCGTTCAGTCATGAATTCTTTCACTGCCGTCAACCGCCTTTGTGGAGTTCGATTCCCGTGCTGATCTTTTCTTTTTCTTTTTCGCAATTAAACATCCCGCTGGCCAAATGGTGTTGCATGAACCCCCCCCCCCCCCCATAAATGAGCTTAGTGTGTTCCACCGCCTAAGCTCAATTTCGAAATTTCACAATGGGCGGCAAGTGGCAAGCTAGGGTCCCGTGGGTAGACACCCTCAGGTACATGTAATCCAATTTCTGAAAGTTCGAGTAGCCTAATTCTCCCATCTTGAGTTGTCTATAGGCCTAGTGCTGAATTATTTGAAGTCCCCGCCATTTGTTCCGTTTGGGGCAGATAGTCGGAATGATCTGACGATCAAGACGGGCATTTTAGTCAAGAACGTCGGCTCGACGTTGCTCAGAGCTTTTGACAGGCCCTTGCGAGGGTTGAGCCATACACTCTAAAAACTAAAGAGTTAAATGAACTCCTAAAGAGCTCCTGGAACACTGAAAGAGCCTGTACAGTGAGTGCTCCTTTAAGAGCACTCACTGTACAGGCTCTTTAGGAGTTGTTTTAACTCTTTAGTTTTTAGAGTGTATTTTTCAGGAAGGATACACTGTCAGGCGTGACCCCGGGGGTGTGACCTTGCGGACAGTTCCGGGGTTCCTTCCGAAGTCTGCTAGGCCGGGTAGGCTAAGGCGAATGTTTCCTTGCTGGTTGTGGCCAGTTGTGACAAGGAACTTTGTGTCAGAGGTATAATCAAAGCTTATCCTCCACGTCTTTGGGTAGGCCTACTGTGACTGTGAGTACAGAAAACGCAAGCTCACAGCCCGGGGCTCACAGTTGACCCAAGCGAGGTTTACGCGCCGAAAACAAGTAGGCCTACGAGGCATGCTCAGACAACCAGTTCACAGAGCATCAGATGAGCGGCGGCAAGAAATATTCAATCATTTCAAATAAATGTATTTGTCCGTGGCAGATTTTTATATGATGCGGGAGACATGGTCCCCCAGACGCTGTGATTAGGCCTAGGCCTACTGATTTCTGTCCAGCGGAATATTTTGTCACGAAATTATAGTCCAGGGGACAACATTTACTGCTCCTTGGGGTGAATGTCCACCCTTGGAGGAATTAGGTCCGCCGGACTGTATCATCGGGGGATATGGTCCGCAGACCATTATTCCCAGGGACGTTTGTCCATCGGACTTTCTTTAGATTTGATAGTCCGGCAGACTATATAACCCTGATCGTTCTTCTCACATGAAGACAAATGATAGGCACTTCTGCAGCAGGTGTGACAACATGATCAACGTCCTAGGAATGCAAGTCCGCCAAACAATAGCCCGCTATTGTCAGGTTATCCGAATGGTCTCTATAGCCATATATTCTAATCCGTCGCTGAACAATAGGACCGCGGACTCTGACTCCAGGGGACTTTGGTTCCTGTCACATCTCTGTAGGCCACCATTGAAAACATCAAGGACATCGGAATGTTGCCTAGCCTACTAGCGAAAAATGGGCAAAGCAGGCCCATCGGAACGGGGGGGGGGGGGAGGGGGGGGGGGGGGCTGAGGCGCCTCAGACCATCTGGCGCATAACAACCGTATAAGGCATGCTTTTCCACGAGACGTTTGCGGGCGCGGAATAGGAGGCGGACGCGGGTAGAAAAGATCGATCCAACGTATTTCCCTTTAGATATTTCACCCGCACCCGCGCCCGCCTCCTATTCCGCGCCCGCAAACGTGTCGTGGAAAAGCAGCCTTATTCATATAACGCGGGCTCAGCGAGACTACTGTTCAGTGATTTGAACAAATCCCGCCTGTGAGACCATTTTGCGGGCCATTTTGTCACTCCCTCCTCCAACTTCCCAGCATCTCTGCGCACTGGTGTTGTCAGTGGAAAGTTGGCCGTTGACTTTGTCCACTCTCTTAGCAAAAAGGTTCTAAAAGGGTTCTTTAGCTGCCACACTGGGAGAACCCTTTGAAGGGTTCTATATAGAACCCTATGTGTCATATTCATGAAGCGGTTCTACCCTTTTAGAACCTTTTTTTGCTAAGAGTGAAGGTCTAGGTCGTCACAGACGGATTATGTTGGTGGAAGTCATCAAAGTTGTTGAATTATTTTGGTGATGCCGGCAGTCATCTGAAATTGCGGGAAATCGCGTCTCACAGCTTCTAATTTACAAATTTTCTGGAGGAGGCCGACCGGTACTTGAGGAAGGAATCCACGGCCGGGACAGAATTGGTCTTTCTCGTTACCATGCAATGATAAACAATGCCTATGTCATTGCCTGTCAAGTGTGTCTTGGAAGTTCTTGTTCGACTTGGAGATGTGTCTGATGAAATAGTGCCAAGTTCCAAAATGTGAATCTCTACGCTTGTCTTGGAATTTCTTGTTTCGACTTCGTGTGCTAGGGGCCTAATTGAGGAGAAATGCGTCCAAGCCGGCCTAGGTCTTGAATTTTCTTGTCTTGATTTTAAAAAAAATGGTAGGGGCCTACCTGATGAAATAATGCCAAGTTCCAAAATGTCAATCTCTTCGCTTGTCTTGGAATTTCTTGTTTTGACACGTCTTGGATTTTCTTGTCTTCACTTAAAAATTGGTAACTGATGAAATAATGACAAGTTCCAAAATGTCAATCTATACGCTTTTCTTGGAATTTCTTGTTTTCACTTAGTGTGCTAATGTCTGAGGAGAATGCGTCCAAGTACGGCCTAGGTCTTGGATTTTCTTGTCTTGACTTAAACATTGTCGGTACCTGATGCAGTAATAATAATGCCAAGTTCTAAAATGTCAATCTCTACCCTTGTCTTGGAATTTCTTGTTTTCACTTAGTGTGCTAATGTCTGAGGAGAATGCGTCCAAGTACGGCCTAGGTCTTGGATTTTCTTGTCTTGACTTAAACATTGTCGGTACCTGATGCAGTAATAATAATGCCAAGTTCTAAAATGTCAATCTCTACCCTTGTCTTGGAATTTCTTGTTTTGACTTCGTGTGCTAATGTCTGAGGAGAAATGCGTCCAACTCCAAGTAGGCCTACGTCTTGGATTTTCTTGTCTTGACTTAAAAATTGGTACCGGTACCTGATGAAATAATGACAAGTTCCAAAATGTCAATCTCTACGCTTGTCTTGGAATTTCTTGTTTTGACTTAAAAAGTGTGCTAATGTCTGAGGAGAATGCGTCCAAGTAGGCCTAGGTCTTGGATTTTCTTGTCTTGACTTAAAAATTGGTACCGACGACTAATCTATGTTTCAAGTACCGGTATGTCTTGTGTTTTCTTGTTCTAATTTATGTTACCAAAGGTATGTCTTGCCTTTTCTTGTGAGGACTTAACAATAGTGAATTTGTCTTGTTATATCTTGCATTGACGTTGATTGAAAAAGGACCCTCTCAGCGTTTGTCTTGTGATGTCTTTGTGGTCTTGGCTTTTCTTGTGATTACTCAGGTAGAAAATCACTGCTGGGTGTCTTTCTTGTATTTTCTTGTGATGTCTTAGTCTAAATGTCCCAAACCTGTCTGGCTTCTTGCTTTTTCTTGGATGAACTTATTCGAAGTCTTAGTTTTTTAAGGAAAAAAATGAGAGTATAGGTATGCCTTGGATGTTCTTGCCTGCAGTCTTGTGTGTGGCTTGAAAATTCTTGAGAATACTTGTGTGTCTTGGAATAATCTTTAAATGTCTTGTCTGTCTTGGATTGTCATCTCAGTCATTTTTTTTGTGTCTTGTGTAGTTCTTGATTATCCTTGGATTTTCTTGAGTTCTTCTTGAAAGTTCTTGGGTGTCTTGGAAATTCTTTGGTTATCCTTGAAACTTCTTGGATAATTTTTACTAAGGG